>VSDK01001771.1:80980-125868 GCA_009767595.1 Symbiodinium kawagutii | reverse complement strand
CCACAGCCTGCCATTGGTGCCAAGATTCAGCGGTTTGGTGCTGCATCTGGCACCCAAAATGCTGCAACTGTTTCCTGGAGAGCTATCAGTCTTCATGACACCATTTGGTCACTGGAACCGACTGGAGCTTGATCTCTGCAGCTCTGCTCACCTCAAAGTCCGGCTCTTTGGGAAAGCGCCAGAAGGATTCTGCGGCAACGCTCGTGGCTCCGTTTTGGAACTGAACCTTAGGCAGTCATGCGGTTCGGTGCACGGATGCACGGACTATCGAAACTTTCTATTCTATGTATTGGGGGGGGATGACTATCTGACTATCTCACCCAACTGGCTGTTTTCATGGGAAAACCCTACAAAACATACACATGGATTCATGGATAGAATTCAGGTCTGTGACGGTTTGAAGTCATGGCAACCTTCTCACTTGAGCGAACTACGCATGCGCGTCTCAACGTTTAAGCCTGGGCCCCCAACACCTTCCGTTTCCAATAGCTGAACCTGGCTCCAGTGATCCATGAAACCATTGCAATCATCCACTTTGGGAATTGATCAAGCTGACCAAGCAGCAGTTCATTTTCATAACGGGAGGCCGCAGCAAATACAAGCTTCAAAGCCAATTGTGGGGAGGTGTTCTCTTGTGATGCAGTGCCAGTACATTGTTGGGTGTAAGGCTCAGATATAAAGGCCAAACAACAGTAGCAGCTGCATACTGTTGAGTATACAACTTGAGTCTCCGAGGCTCCCATTGCCGGAAGGTCACGTTCCCAGAATTTCAACCGCGGCTCCAAAACGCCAACTGCACAAAAAAAACAGCACCACTCAAAATCCAAGTTACTGTACTTCTTTTTTCCGATCATTGGGATTGACAGGTCCCTGCTGCTACTGACAAAAAAACCATCTTTACCTATCAATTGCTATCATTAACCATCATTATCAATAACCATTAACATTAATATCCTATCATTATGATTACTAACATTAACCATTATCAAGCTCCCTATCCTATCATGAAGACCTTCCCCAAAAACTGCTTTCCCACTTGGACATCAGTGCCTCGCCTTGGTCTTCATCTTCTCATCTTCTAGGGAAGTGGCGCCAAAGTAGCCGCCCAGGGAGCGGTCAGCTGAGCGCGCCGTTGTGAAGCTTCGCTGTGGGACCAGCGCTGGTGGTGGATGGCCCGCAAATACCGGTGCACACACGATATAACTACAGGAATGATGAACGACTACTACAAGCATCATGGTAACAACGACTCATGAGTACTATCCTGGATCATCCTGGATCCACTATAAACAGGAAATATCAGGAAATTCACTAGTGCTAATGTTGAGTCATGCTAAGTGGCCATTCCAGCGGCTCCTGGACTATCCGCTATACTGCCATGGCTCAGAACGATTCATTGCAGTCCTGAAAAGTCCCAGTCCCGACGTCGCGTCTGGTGCCTTTAACCACACGGTGGCACGGCACTTCCGGCGCGTAGGGATTCTTCTTCAAGGCCTCACTGGCATCTCCCAGGTTGGCTTGAAACTTTCTGCAGGTCCAATTGAAAGGTATGAAGTGTGGTAAGCCCATGGTGAAGCCAAGGAAAACCATGGTAAACTCACAGGAAAGCCAAGTAAGCAAACAACCCTCTTTGACATTTGCGTAGCAATTGGAGCAACTAGCCAAGGAGTCAACGTCACTTTTAGAAGAAACCACCATTCTTATAGATCTTGCGGCGTCGCTAAGGTTTATGAGAGACCCATAACACCCAATTCCAAAGTCACGGTTGGCTTATTCCTATAAATGCTCAATGAACTGGATGATAACTTGTAGGTACACGCCTATGACTTGAGAAACACCTATTTCTTGCGGTACTTTTCCACATCCATCGGATATCCATCCACCGCTCCACCTGTCCCACCAGACGTGGTGTCCAGGGTCGCCCCAATGCAGAAGAGATCTCACCATAGCTGGTGACGCACCTGGCCGCACGGCCCTACGGGAAAAACGGGGCCGCCAGGTCACCGGCACGTGTAGAGCTGTTTGCAAATGGTCATTCCCACGCAAGCCGTTGCTAGAAACGATGAAGTCCCCTGGTTGTTTCTAGATAGATCTAAATAGGGACGACACAAAAGCATGCTGAACTATCGGAGGAGGTAGCCGAGTCCTACATATTCTGTCTCCAATCTGGGCGTCTCATCTTGCCAAAGTGACAGCAGCCCAACAGCATCGGGCTGTTTTTGCCCACACGGGACTTGCCAGGAAGGTCGCGGGAGACCACATGTCTGGCAGATCTGTTGTCCGGCCAAATTTTCAGCACGACAAGAGACGCCTCGAGTCGCAGGCAGGACGTCTTGGACTGAAGCGACAATGGCGAAGAGCCAATCATCAATGCTATCAGCTGCTATCATGGTTGGCAATCGTTATTGAAAGGTCATTCAGGAATTATAACGATCTGCGGCTTGGCAACTGTAATGGCCAACCAAGCAAATCTGAAGCATCCTGGACTTCCCAAGTGGCAGATTTCTACAGAAGTCAAACAAATGCATCGTATTCCTTGAAATTAAGTTAGGACCAAAAAAAGGATCAGGTCATCGAACCGCTGCAACGAACTGCAACAGCTGTAGCTGCAATCAAAGGACACAACCAGTCCCCTGGCTTGCTCTTCGAAGGAGAGTTCAACACCGGGCTCAACCTGCAGTGTCAGAGCGGCACCGACAGGCTACTCATCAGAGATCCATGGCTACTTATGTTCATGGCTAGCATCCATGGGAGTGTGAGAGTATCTGTCAGCCACTCCATCTTGAATTATCCAAATGATTGTTTGACTAGGTTTCCGAGTCAACCGATTCTCATTTGCTGTGGTGATTCCATGCCATTTTCTGAAAGTCAAACTGTTTTCCAGATGCAGGTCAAAGTGGAGACATGAATACATAACTCGGCGAACTCGGCGCTGCCTACGTGATTTCCAGTGCACTCCAAATGATTTGTTCATCCCAATCACTCCAATGAACACTCCAACTGTCAGATCAAACCAATCACCCCAACTGTCGAATTGATTCAAACTACCAACTGTCCAATCTCTCCCCAAATAATCCCAACCCAACCCACCTGGCGCTTCCCCTCCCAAGCTTTCCATGGTTAACCCCACCCCCTGGGCCCCAGGGCGCCTGGCGAAGGGCGGACGCCTCGGTTCCTTCACGAAGCAGTGCACCATGGCGCTGCGCGCGCGACGGTTCCGCGACAGCTCAGTGGGCTGCGGGCGCAAGGGCGGCCCCAGGCGCCGGGCGCTGTAGGGTTGGACCTGACGCAAGGCGTGGAGGGAGGGATGTAAGTTATAGCCACTGTAGACAGACAGATATAGATCTAGATATATTTAGCCATATGTATATTTATATGTGTATATATAAAAATATGTATAGAGATGTATAGATATATTTTATGTAGACTTAGATACGTACGTGATCTATGACTTTTGGATATATTCATGTAGATATTTGTGTCGATTGACAAAAATATCTGTCTAAATCTATCAGTGTCTAAATATGTATCATCTACAATTAATTCTAGAAGACACTGTTTATTCTAAAAATATGTTGAAAAAAGATGAAAAAAGAACACTCAGTTGATGGATGGTTCTTCAGATGATTTGAAACTCTGTGAAATAGTAAAGACGGTAATGACGAAACCTAACAAGTCGTCGCCACAACCATTATTCGCCATACATTTCTACCAGCTCCATGCAAACTGTTGCCATATCTTCGAGGTTTCGTGGTATGCCTCAGTTGCACTGCAGCCAACCACCCCCTGCGGCACCGTGGAAAGCAGTGGAAAGAGCTGCCCTAGACGATCTGGAGACACCATGGAAGCCAATGGAGACGCCCAGCCATCCTCATTGTGCCGAAGCCAATCTTCTAAGACCTGCTCCTGGCAGATGATTCTGGGTCAAAGTAGGGTACTCGTGATGCAAAAAAGCCGTGGTCACAGTTCATACTGGCGAATTACTGGTTGATAATGACTCAATGGAGGTGAATCATCGCTGATTAGTGATGAATAAATACTTGATAGCCTCAGTAGTAAGGTCTTGCCGTACTAAGTGGGACGAGTAGACTACCATGAGCTAGCCACCATTCTGGCTCTGCAGAATAGAAAGGACGAAATACACTGCTGAGTTCCCAAAGAGCTATCAGGAAACATTCACAGTTACATGGCTCATGAAAATTGTGCCCTGAAAAGTCTGAATAGTTGTTGACCCATTATTGTTGATTATCCCCCATTAATCCTTCTTATCAATCCCTCATGTTAACCATCAAATCCCTCATGTTAACCATCATCATCCCTCAAAACTCCCCTCCAAACCCATCCAGTCAAACTCCTGACATGTCCGCTGAATTCCTCGCGCCTCCCGGGGCTTGAAGGTGATCACCACCGCGCGGCCTTGGAACTTCAGCCGTTGGAACTGGGCGGCCATGGCCTCCGACAGCTGCTGCATCTCCTGGGGAAGCTCCGCCGTTTTCGGTCGCCGTGGAGCTGTCCGTCGGATCCGTCGGATCCATGTGGAGCCGCCCGCTTGGGGATCCGTCGGATCCATTCATCCTGGAGTAGATCGAATATCATGAACATACATCATCCCCAGAGGAATGGTATTTTCAACATACCATTTAGAAAATTTTGGTATGGTCCAATTTTTAGATTCCATCTACTTCAGGATGGTTATACATCCATAAAAATGGTTAGTGAAACCCCAAAAAATGAGGTACATCCTTATGTATGATATATCCAAAAAAAAGTTCGGGAACCCCAAAAAATGGCTTCTCAAAATATGGGACCCCCAAAAATGTCACGCCAGTTTGGAACCCCCAAAAAATGATCAGTTTATTACTATCTGCAGGATGATTTACATCTATCCATATGGAGGTTTCTCAAAATATGGGACCCCAAAAATGTTTGCTGAATTCAGAAAGAGTGATTTATATGGGATGAATCAGGGGTACCCCTACTTTGAGGAACACCCATATGGATCCATATGGGGGTTTCTCAAGCCAGTTGGGGAGTAATGTCAATCATTGATAGTCATTAATAATAATCCAATGGGACCCTATTTTGAGAAACACCCATATATACAAAATAAACGTACCAATACACAAATGATATGAATGGCCTCGAGAAGAACCGACAGGGCCCCCTGAGATATGGGATACTCACAGCTGCCATACTTGGGTGACATTGAGCGTCGAAATGGGGACATCATATCTCCTGTCAGCATTCATGTCAGCATTCCTGTCAGCATTTCTGCAAGGTGGTTGTTTTGGGTTTTTTGTTGGCGTGGTTTTCTTCTGCTTCTTCTTCTTCTTCTGCTTCTTCTTCTTCTGCTTCTGCTTCTTCTTCTTCTGCTTCTTCTTCTGCTTCTTCTTCTGCTTCTGCTTCTTCTTCTGCTTCTGCTTCTGCTTCTGCTTCTTCTTCTTCTTCTGCTTCTTCTTCTTCTTCTTCCCTCCTTTTCTTCTTCTGCTCCTTCTTGCTGCTTGTTTGTTGGGATTTTGAAAGACATTATGTCGTCCACAAGCTTTGCAATCCGCCTTCTCGCAATCATCAGAGCGTCAAATGTTTTGGCGACCCTTTTGTAGACAATAGGAAGTTTGATTTGGGGATGCATACCAATGATCTGGAACAATTGCAACCTAGTCAGAAAAAACAGGCTTTACAACTACAGTAATTTGCATTGTAATCTCTGAAAAGCACTGGCCAATTTGCCGCTTCAAGTGAAATTCACTGCAAGATTCCACAGCGCCCACAGCCCATAGGCCTGGTTGATAAAGTTCCTGATCCCCTGGAAAGCCAACTTCGCAGGATGTTGGCGCCGCTCATCCAAGCCACCCTTGATCTCCTGCCAGGGGAGCTCCAACACCAAGGTGCCCCCATCCGGATGGGGCTCAGGGGTACCCGAGTCCTGCACGCAAGTGGCCAGCTCGAGTGTTGACTTGTACGGGCCTCAAGTTCAAAAATCTTCGAAGTGATCTCTGCAACTTGAAGATCCGATGGATTTCCAACAGAAAAAGCATAGCAAAACACCCAAGGATTTGGTGGTTCCATGATGTTCCATGATGTTACACAGTGTGCCAGTGATTTCCCACCAACTCACTGTCCTGTGAATTTCTTGAACCCTTTTTCGGCTGTCAGGAGATGGTTTTCATGAATGAAATCTGATCTCTGTCTTGGAGATTTCCAATGGTACAGTCATGTCATTAGAAGCGCCATGACTGCTTGTGGTTTACAGTTCGACCATCAATCACATGCATGACCCGCAAAGCTGGCGTGAGATCGCCGAAATTGCCCAGTTGCCAAAATGTCAGACATCTTTGCTTGAGAATGCGTCGCAGATCGTCCCCAGTGCCAAAACACCTCTTATTTGAATCCTTTGCTAAAATGACCATTGTCCGATTGCATAATCGTTTTCGAGAGCTTTGCTGCCATCAAGAAGACCATCAGAAGCCCCTTTTCCACCCGCTGACCTAGGCGTCTTTGCCGTTCCAGCGCAGCTTCTGCAATGCGATGACACATCACTGGATCGTCATCCTGGTCACTGAAAGACCGTCAGTTCCGGGCTACCCCTTTACCATTGCCTACTGGCAGTGGCGTACTCCCATTATGTCCCCTTGATCCACTGGCAATGCAATTTCAGGGGCAATGCTCTGCTAATCTTGGCGTTCCAGTGGACCAACTGTTGGACAACAGAAACTTTGGTCCTCAGAGCTGTTTGACGGGCCCCAGGGTTGACCAAGGAATCGCCAACCGCGCCGCACCTCGCCGTTCTCGTAGATCACTGAGGCCAACTCTCCAGCGGTGGCCGTCTGCAGCCATTTCCATGCTGGAATGCCGGCCTTGAAATTCATCCGCAGGTCCAAGGGACCATCCTAAAGACGTCAACAGCGGTCGAAAACCACCGAAGTTGTGTCCGTTGCCATAGCGGAAGCTAAATTGAGATGATTTACTAATTTACTAGAACTTCAAAATCGATTCAACGAAAATTCGAATCTACAAGTCTACAACCACTATCAACCACTGATGGCATAGGCATGCATAGGCCTTTTCCATCACCACCAGGTTCTTGGTGTCTCCACACGATCATTGAGAGCAGCTACCATCCCCAGCTGTCCTGGTAACAGCTCCATCCACGGTCTCCGTCATCGACCTGACCAGCGAAGGAATTTCACCTATCCGACGGCCATCAGATGTTCAACCTGTTTGGGGATGGTAGGGACCCAAATGAACTCTATATCATGACCTCTGTTTGATGCAACAAAGATCTGATCATCGCAGATCTGAACGTTTGCCAAAACTGGAAGGCTGCACCTGCGGACTGGAGAAGCCAATGTCCAACAGCATGCCCGACAACTCCACATCTGGTGGCAAGCTCACCTCACCGTTTCAAATTCTGATCGGAACTGGAGAGACCTACCAGCCCAGAGGGTCTTCATGGGTGTCCCAACGTGTGCGGGCAAGTCACATGGACATCGGCGAAAGGTCGGTGGATCATCTGAAAACGCGGATCCTCTTCCAGCTTCTGCCCCACGGCAACTGCGTTGGGATCCAAATCGAAGGCCCAAAGACGGCCCACCGGGGATAAACGGCGCAGGATCTCTGTGGAATGTCCACCTCAACTCGTGGAGTGCGGTCTTAAGGAAACAACGGTAACTGCATCCAACTAAAGACAGAAGTCTTGCATACCAAGCTTGACTATTTTGAGCCGTTGTTTCCTTGACGTTTCGATGCACCCAGGGCTGGATAAAGATTGACAAAGGCTTGGAATGGATTTCATCCCATCTCCCCTGCCTCTTCCAAAGGTGCCATCAGCATAGTAGCCATCAGCACCATCAGGGCCACCAAGCAAAGAATCAATGGATTCATCCCGCAGCACTGGGATGTGTCCCGTGGTCAATTCAGCTTCAGTCTCCCTCACAGGCCGAGCAGTTTGCTGTCGACGAAAGGGAAGCTGTCCCCACACTGGCTGCGCAGTGTCCGACTTTTCTGAGAAATAAACTGCCCAGGGGTCGTCCTTCGGTGGCCTTAGGCTCTTGCTGCGCAGCCGCGCACCGGCTCGTGCAGCCTGTTCCAAGCTGGCCTTCGTCCCTTGATCCCATGGGCGCGGTGGCAAGGACTCAGTCCGTTGAACTGAGCGTGCTCGGCGACCTGCAGGGCCCATGCCATAAATTCCCTGATCGATCAGCTCTGCTAAGCTGCTTCCCAGCTTTGAAACGGGCCGAGGTAAACTCATCGGCTGAGAATTTCGAAGCGCTGAGGTCTCACAACTGAGACCTGTTTCCTGAGTCAAAGCTGTTTGCTCGGTCAACTTTGGACGCAAACTCTGTCGCTCTTCAGGCGCTGGCTCTGGGGCTGGCTCTCCTCGGCCCCAAGCTGGGGCCACAGGTTTGGAAGCCGGTGGCCTTCAGTGGAGCTGGTCAGCAATGTGCCCGGCGAAATGGACGTTGTACAAGGAAACTCAGTGTTTTGAGGGGAACCACTGGACAAATTCATGTAGGAGTCTCCTGCGAGCCTGATTCAGAGATGGTTTAAGCCCAACATACAATGATGGCGGAGGAATCTGGTGACCCCTTGTCTCAACTCACCCATACCCGAATTCCATGCCAACCACCACAGCACCATTCATTCAAGACACTCAGCTGGCGCTGCCCCAGCTTTTGGAGATGTGGTCCTTCGCTGAGGTCGACCGCGTCCTCCCAAGCGGCGACGCGGCTCGCGCAGCAGGACCAGGCCATCCTGTGCTTCGACAGACTCCATTCCCGTGGAGCCAATTTGGGGATTGATGATGATTGATGGACATCCATTTGGAATCACTTGGATCCATTTGAGAGCAAAGAGAATTGGACATCAAAGGGACCCAAAAACTTTCGGGGGCGCCAATTTGGGGGGAGTCATGGATGTTTGGCCAGCCACAACTCGAACAAAACAGTCATTGAACCAACAACACGAAAGAACGGCAACACCGACACTGTGCAATCTCTTCCGGTGTGCTCCGCCTTGGTTCATGAGGGATCCCCGCCAGTCAACTTCCGCCGTGTTACACAGATTCTGCAAGCTCTGCAGGATTGGGTGGGGAGTAGAGGTGGAGGGGGCATGTCAGCATTTGTTTTTAGTTGCACTACCCAAATGCAAAGGCTGCAAATTTGGTTTAGAATTCTATGATGAAATCTTGCGATTGACAATGGACGTGATTTTCAGAACATTTTTTCAAGTGCTTTTTTTTAAACTCTGTGGCCATATTATGAAGTCGTTCCAGTGTTCATGCCAGGGTGACCCATGGTTACAGCCCTTGCAGGTACGCAATGCGTGCAGAATTGGATTTCTGGGAACTCTCGAGATCAGCCGTGATTCCCTGGTGTGACAGCTACCTCGATACCTTGTTGTACCTTAAAATTGGGTCACGCGGCGCGCTTGCACGCGTGTAAATCACAGAGGAACTGCGGGGCGACACGCGAACACAATTGTTGCGCGCACATTTTTGTGCGTCTCTCATCTTGGGGCGGATGGGGTGGGGTGGAGTGGGATGTAACGTTCATGTACATGTGCAAACCATGATGCTGGTGGGGTGGTGGGGTGTGATGGGGTGGGATGTTAACATCCACCGGGCCCCGCCTCCGTCTCCCCCTTCTCCTCCATCGCAGCGCTTCCGCGTTGCTCATCTGGTCATGGCTTCCAAAGGCGCTCCGGTAACGCTCAGTCGTTACGACTTCATCGTGGTTGGAGCCTTGTTCTCCTCTTCTCATGCCGTCAAGAACCCCAAGGAGAAGTATCAACAGCTGAACTTTACTCAAGTGCTGCTCGTGTGCATCCTACCCTGCACTTTCTCATGCAACTGCAACACACTGGTGGAAAGGATGATAGCCGATGACGGATATCTTCTAGGGGCACCGCCAGGACACCTCAGTCGTTAAGTTTCCAGTTGGGTGAATAAGCCGATTGTCTGGTAAGTTTGCAGCAGCTTCAGATCTGGCCGCTTTGGATCAGCTGCAGGAGCAAAACTTCTCTTCAAGAAATGTCGCCTTCCTGGATATGTTAAGCTTCGCTGAAAAAAATCACTTTCTTGTGGTTCTTTTTGATACCCTTAAATTTGACCCATATCATCCCAGATCCATATTCTGAAAGCAGGGGTGGAAGGGCAGCCTGTCTTACAAACAGAATCTGCTTAAGTCAAACTCGTCCACCTCGGGCGTTGCGGGGTTGTCTCAAGTCCCTTATGACAGTCTCCTTGTCCACTTGTAAAGGCAAACTGGTGGATGCTCCCGCTTGCCATGGTAGCTGCCCCTGACGTTTGGGCGATCAATTGAGCCATTAAGAAAAAACGGCTCCCCTACTGCCCCTACTCTCCTATTCCACTGCACCACTTGGCCCCTGGCTCGTCCCAGTCACTTTCAGCAGTCCCATCAAACATGGTACGGTCGTACTTTGAGCTCAATGGGATTCAGTATGAATGCATCTCCCCAAGTTCACCTGAAGCTTCCTTAGCTCCAAAACCCCCCAGCGCACCCTTCAGGGATCAAGCATGCCTGGCACACGCGAGTCTCCGCCAATACCATGCTTTACAACTGGGGGCCAGCGAGGATTTACGAGATCCTCATCATCTCTGCTTGGAATGACCATGTAGCGGACAATAATGAGAATTCTTTAATGATTCACATGGGTAACGAGAATGCAAAAGAACCATCAGACTACAGTGTGGTTGACAACGCAATAGGTTTCGATATTGGGCGGGTCTGCCAAAAGAACAAGTGTAACAGGGCGCGACCTTGCGTCAAATTCCGAAGTGACCGTATTACTGGGCCACACGTTTTTCATCCTGATCTGCCTACATGCGTTTACATACATTCAAAGGCATATATTTGCATATAGATATAGAAAGATACAGATACGTGCGGAACACTACATTTCAATATATACACAAATAATCACAAATACATATTATTCATTATTATTCTACTTGTTTCATCGTTATTACTTCTCTACATAGTAGTGGGTCAAAACCTGTACCCCTGGTTCCCCATCATTAACCAGCTCGGTTCTGAAATTGTTGGTGATCATCCCCCATTTTTTGGTTGATTCACTTTGACCCAGTTCGCCATATGTTTAGATATGGTGGTTTCTCAAAATGGGGAACCCCCAAATCATCCAATCTCAATCATTTAAAGTAGTAAACTTAGTAAACCAATCCTATAACTTGCGGGTCCCCTATGCATCGGTCCTACATTGGTGAAGACTTCGCCAGGCTGGCAGCTCGCCAGACGGCCGCTGGGTCGCACCCACCAGCGCGATCTGTGTCTTTGGCGGTGCCTGGAGGGCACCGGCTGCACCCGGTGCGGTGCTGGGGCACCCGGGTGCTTCAGCAATGGGTTCAGCCAGCGGAGTCGAGTTCAAAAAACGTCAATGCTGAGATCCTTTCGTGGTTTTCGTATCTTCTTTTGTGGTTTTCCTTCTTGGGACTTTCAACATGTTTTTCAACACCAACAACCCCATCCATTTCTGCAGGTGTCGATCACTGTGGCTACTCCAACAGCTGGGTCACACGCAAGGTGCAACTGGTGCTTTACCATAGCGCAAGGAGAGAACAACCAGCTGGACCCAGCGCTTGTTTGCTGCTTGTATATGGTTTCATGGTAATCAACCGTTGCTGATCTCCCCATCCAATTTTCAGAGATTCCCACCGGGAGATGCGGCCGCATTCTGCCGACGACTTCCCCCGGGAGGATAAAAGGACTGCATGGCAGCGGCAGAACTTTCGCTTGGCAAAGTTGCAATCTTGCTGACATATGTCAGTGAAAAATACCAAGTGGCTTGTGTATCCTGCTAACTTGCTGCTTAACTTGCTGAATGCCAAGACTGGGTACAGAAAAAAGTATATGTTCTCTGAAGAAATTGGTATGTAGCCCTGGCAAGAAGCGTAGATTATGTTCCAGAAATCATCATTTGGGAAGGATTTTGGTGTCAAAGCTGGTTCCAAGAAAGGCGCCGCATGCAACTTCATGCGGAAGACGTACTTTCTAATTGTCAATGATGACTAATTTGAGGGTCAACCACAGTTCCAAATGGTCAATGAGATTCTTGATACAGATTCGTACGAGTAACAATAATCAATACAATGGTGCTTACGGCCACCAGAGTGATGGTTTGTTCACCAATAAGTTTTGGCTAAGACTGCAAATCATCCCCACGCACCACATATGAAACTTTGCGTCCTGTCACTTCTTGATATTGCGAGGCCCTTGAGCATCTGGTTGCAGCAGTGTCAGGCACAGGCCTACAAACGAAAATGTCATGGTCAAAGAGCTTCTGCCATCAGAATTCCAGCTTGTTCGAAGCGGCCACAACCATGGAAACCATGGAAAACGATGGAAAACCGCCAATGCAAGTTTACTCTGCAAGTCGCACGTTGGCTTTTCTGCGGTCCTTGAAGCTTTCAGCAAGACTTTGCCAGCTGGACAAGCAAGGACACACGCGGCATTGTTCTGCACAGAAAGAATCAAAGATATCAAGAGATCAGTTCTGTGCATATGATCTTGAATGATTGTTACAGAATCTTCTGTAAATTGTATAGAGTGGGCTGCTTGCCAACTAAAAAAATCTCAGGAACAATTCTTGAGGATCTTCAATCCCAGGACCTTCCCATAGCTTTCTGTCCACGAAACGTTTATGGCGCATCACACATCGCCTTTCGCACCCTTCACGACACGACATAACGGTTGGTGGGCGGTAAGCCCGGAATCCTTAGTTGTGAGCAACCACTGGGGACCTCCGAGTAAGTGCTTGGGATGAAGCTGACCCGGTGCTGCTTCAGAACAAGGCACTGTTGCGTTGCCTGGATGGCATGCTCCGGCCTCGCTGTCAAGCTTCCATTGACGCACATGTGACAATGAATCTACACTATTCGTCACATCTTGTAAGATTGGTAGATCTTTCATGTCACTATAGTGGATACTCCACCGAAACATCCCAAGTTCGGGAAGGTTGCTGAGTTTTAAGCACCCTGACGTCACGAAACGGGGTGGTCATCAACGCACCGTTGCGTGGGCCATGAGTTGCTGGTTCCTGCGGCTGCTTTTTGGCACGCCGGATGTCGCAGCTTCGCAGCGTCCAGTGGCACGTTGTGTTTCAACAACGAAAACACGGAGCCGCTGCAGCTGGTCTGATAAACTGGATCCTGGATGAGTTTCAACCAGCATGGGTGACAGGGGAACACATCTGACAGGGGAACCATCTAATGCGAATGAACATCTTACTTTTCAGATTGACCAGGGGCCAATGTCAAGACTTTGGACCCCAAAAACCATACCCAGCTGGAAATGTCATCTGGCTGATGCTGCAGGTGACATGTAGCAAAGCCAGAGGTGCAAGTCAGAGACTATGATTGACGGCATCGGCGATCAGTCTCAGTCTCTTTCATAAAGTCACAAGTTGCCCCACAAATCGAGAAGTAGAATCATGTAGAATCTCAGAATGGCTTGAAGCAGCGTGAAAAACAAATCCATCATGGTTCTTCACGGGCAACTTTTATTTTCAATCTGGCTGTCAGCATCTGTCGGCCAAACACGAGCAAGTGCTATAAAGTGTCGCTCGAAAAGGGCCTTGCCCTTTCTTTGGCTGGACAGCGCATGGCATGAGCACGGACCAACTGCTCTGTGAGCTGATTGGAAAGTCATGAGCTAAGTTTACTGGCAAGAACATGCGAACAGGTATTGGCGGTATTGGTCTTGTCAGATCCAAAGAGCCGCGCAAATTGATGCTTTCAGCACAAAAGCGAAGCTGGAGTTGGAGATGAGAAGTGATGACAACCATGTGATCGCAGTGCCTCAACGAAGCATGAATTATGATGATTACTTACTACAAATAATAGTGTCTCTCCATGCAGTTAAGCTGTACTGAACCTAGCCGATGAACTTGGTAAGGTCCGGTCCCCATAAAAACTGGGTGCCTCAGTTTGGTTGCTTCTAGGGGTTCAAGCGTGCAGTGTAGACAGTTCGATAGATCCCCCTGAAGCATCCCGAAAACTCATCATTTACGAGGCAGAACCATGAGTTTGAGGGTCAATCATTTGCGGGCACAAATCAAAGACCCATAGCTTGGAGCTGGTACTCCCAGGGACTTATCTCCTGAAGCAATGCCCACTGTCAGGGAATCATTGGATCGTTCGCCACTGAACTTTTTAAAATCTGAACAGTGTTGAAATTCTGGCCATCCCATGACAAAGAATTCCAAAGGTTGTTGTGAGCCCAAAATACCAGTCCATCATTCCATGAATGCCCAAAAGTTTATCATTGTTGACCTCGAAATATCCCCATCTCCGGGACAAGCACACGCAGCAGACAGGCTCGGGAACATGTGACGTGACGTGCTAAGTCGGGAACTCTCACTTCGCGCGGGTCATGTCTAGTGGCCATTGTTTCAGTGACTCTGCAAATTCTGATGGAGTACAAGATGCCAAGAGGGTCGCATCTCCTGGCAGGGCCATGCATCAGCAGCAACACCTTTGATCACAACAATCCCTTCCTCCAATTGGCTTCGAAGTGGTTTCCACCACTGCGTCGACAAGAAACAGGTCTTCTCTCCTGGAGAGACCGAACACAGGTCCGACTCTGCAACCAAAGACTTGAACTGTCATGTGGTGGTTTCTCAAGTCATAGGGACCCCCAAATCATCCTTTATAAACCATTGTTAGTAATAAACCAACCATTTTTGGGGTCCCCTATTTTGAGAAACCACCATGTTGAAAATTACTGTAACATGATTAATTAACCGTTGTCTTGGACACTGACACTGATCAGATGTGTGCCAAGAAGCACCCCTCACTCCTGCAACGGTCCAGCAAAGGCTTCAACCTCAAGGAGAGGTTGAAGGGATTACAGTACTTTCTTTACATACTTTTGTGCTACTTCGGCTTCATTTGGAGAAGAACCAACAAGTGAGAAACATCAAGATCAGAAGATACTCTGAGAGAAACGATTTCCCTAAGACGTGAAACGTGTATCCAAATCAAGGCTTCGGGAGATCCTCACAGCCAAGGAACCAAGTTCTTTCTCCCAGCACCACGCACAACTGGCTATCCTTCAAGTGCTTTGACACGCCAATGATTCACAGCAACTGGGGGCCCTGCTGTCGGTGAAATTGGAAATCTTTGAGATTCTGTGAAGTTCTCTGGATAATGACTCTGGATAGTGTTCATCATTCAAGTCATGATTCTGGATGACTTCAAATCAAGTAAATCCAGCAGCCGCACAGTTACGTGTCTACGCCGAGATTGCAATGTGGAGAGCCAGAAGACCCCGGGTTAGACGGTTTTTCAAAAGCATATTTTGAGAGGTTTCAAATTGCTTGACAACCACCTCCACATGTCCATGGGGGCAATATCCACGGGGGCAAAGGTTCCAGGAATCTTTGCCAAATGACAAAGAGAGGCCAGCGTCCTGAGTGTTACGTTTTTCCATGAAAAAGGCCTTTTCAGGGTCGAGCTTATCTGGGTTCCATCCCATGTCTTAGCTATAATTTACATACTATAAGTACTTTGTTGTATGGAACTTTTGGTCCCTGTACTACTGTACCCAAAGGCTAGTGATCTTTTTTGCCATGCAATGTGCATATACCATATACCAAAGTAATAAGAATAAAGAAAACATATGCCGTTTTCTAGAGATGAGTATCAAGTAGGCAGACTTAATGTACTATATCACTATATCTAGATCACTACATTGCTGGCATCTATTAGGCCATTGTAAGGATATACAGAGTTTAAGGATATACAGAGTTTAGGTAGGCTTTATTGCTTATACCTAGATCATCCTTAGATGATTATTTTGTTTTTAGATCTTGAACCTTTAAAGGGATAGGCATAGTTTGGGCAGGCTTAATGTAATGTAAGTAGACCTTGAATTTCAGGGGATGTTACATGATGTACCTAGATTATTATGTTAATGACAGATATCAGATCATTGCGGTGATGTTTAAAGTTTATGCAGCTTTATTTGCTGTGCTTGGGATGTACCTAGACTATTTTATCAATAACAAAATTCGAACTGTTGCAGGGATAGACACAATTTAGGCAAGGTTAATTTATTGTAGCTAGATTATTGTATCAATGGTATACCGGTATACCAGAATATTCCAGGTACAATCAACAAGGGAGCCAATTTGATTGGCTATGCCTAGATCCCTATATCTTAGGGAAATGTCATGTATTCTGCTCAGATTATTGTATTAATGGTCAATATTGTAGTATTGTAGGATACGACCTAGTTTAGCCAGTACCTAAAGTGTTGCATTATTGGTTTTTGTTGGACGATTACAAGGATATATACAATATACGTAGTCAGCCATCATGTGCTGTACCTATTACATTGTACATAGATCCCTAAAAAGATCTCATATTGAACCATTACAGGCTGACAGGGAACCATTGCCTTTATATGATTATTTCGTTTTGTCGAGGGTCGGGGTCCCCGAGGGTCGATCGGGACACCCCCAGGGCCGATCGGGACATCCCCAGGCCGAGAACCAAAAAAAAACAAAAAAAACAACAAAAAAATCCAGCAACCATGGCAGACCCTGAAGGCCAAAACATTTCCCTGAAATCTTTGGTTTTTTGGTTTTTTTTTGGTTTTTGGTTTTTTTGGGTTTGAAGTAAAGCCAGGAAAGAGGGATCTTAAGCAATTTAATGCAAATAACTTCAGAAATCAGAAAATATAGTAACCTCAAGTACTTCAATGCAATTAAGTGCAAAAATCAGCAGAAATCAAAAACACCAAAAAACGCAACACTCACAGCGCTGCTTTCTGGAGAGGCCAGCGTCCTGAGTCTGCTTTCTGATGACAAATCACCCCGCTGTGTTCAACAGTGGCCCCTGACGGCTCCTCGGCAGACTTCCTCGCCATCCGGTTCTCAATCCACTGCAAGAAATCCTTCGGCAAAGTGGCGCACTGCAATCACTGCAATCACTGCAAGGGCCGCGTGGTGGATCGACCCTTTGCCAAGCTGCTCATGAATCATTTCAGATCATTTCAGATTTTCTGGGATTTACCTGGTAAAGGGTAGTCCCTGGTGTGGTTATTTACCTGCTATTTACCTGCTAGATTCAGAAATGAAGGAGCTCGTCCCTGGTGTGCTTGGCCCAAGAGGCGAGGCCTCTATGTCCAAGAAGCCTCGATGGCCGGTGCTGGCAGTCAGGGACATCCAAATTCCCACAGGGCACTACCAGTTGTATACCCACCATACAAATATAGAAAAATGATCTATAAAACTATACCCACCATGCAAATATTATAGAAAAATGATCTATAACACATTATAAAACTATACCCACCATGCAAATCTATGATCCATATATGACTGGTTGGTGGTTGAACCATCCCTATGAAAAATATGAGTCAACCAACCAATCATTTGAATGGGGAAAATAAAAAATGTTTGAAACCACCATCCAAAACAAGGACCAATTTTCCCTTGTTCAGCGGACTTCATGAAGATCGCTTGGACCTCTTGACAGCTCTATATAACTGGTTTCCCTCGTCATGTAGAGTCTACCAATTGTTCATGATCATTCATGATCAACAAGTGTTCGGTGGGGCTCATGGTGGAGGATCACCTCCAAGTTTGACGCAAGATCTTCAAAGAATCTTCACTTCACCACTATCAACCACTCACTTGTCATTACGTGCCTCAGTTTCACTATGGCAGGAGGGACACGCCATCCTGAAAAATCCAAGGAAAAATTGCCCGGAGAGTTGTCGCAACTGGGGCCCAGCCAACGATGGCACATCACTGAGACCGAAAGAAGTTCCTCAATTGTTGGTTGGTTAATGGTGGTTTCTGATTAGTATCTACCTGTTTCATCGATTTTCATTACTTTAGGGGGGTTTACACTAATCAGAAACCAACATTACACCCAATTGGTTCTGATCAGTTCTCACCAAGATACTCACCTCACACGGGTATGCAGGGGTATGCAGGGACCAAACATGAGCCGAGTTTCTCCAACAAACCGCGCCGAAGTATGTTGGTTCAATTCTTGCAAGTTTCTTGTCAAAAAAGTTAACCAGGAAGATTCGCAAACGACAATGTTGCTGGGGTCTCAATATGTTGATTCTGTGCCCTAGCACAGGAAGAGAGTCTGTTCGTTGATCGTCCTAACACGATTCACAACCCACAACCATCCCCACATGCCGTATTAGGATGATGCTTAAAGTTTGGACATTTCTTGTCTAGACGTCAGCCAGAAGATTGGCAGACCACAACAATCCCAACATGGAGCTTCGGGATGTTGGTTCAAGTTTTGCAAGCAAGTTTCTTGTCAAAAAAAGTCAGACAAAAAGATCTGCAGAGCACTACTTTCCCGACATAGAGTCTCACCTCTTCCCTCTCTGTGACAACGAAAAAATTCAATGGGAATTTGATGTAGATGTTGTTTGAACCTCCCAGTTTGTCGGGCTCAATACCCAGTTCCCTCCCTGAAAGCCAGAAAATCTTGCAGTGTGGGCGGTTGCTTTACGCAAAGAAAAGTTAATATTTAGGACCCATCCCACGCCTGCCACATGAGATGGACGTAGAACAGTGATCCGCCGACCGTTTCATTTCTATTCAAGGCCAGCAGCGGGAAGCATAACTTTATTCCTCCAGAAGTACATAGAACATTGTGAACAGACAAAGATACTATAAACAGTATAAGCTTAGTATATGTGACCAGGAAGTATCACTGGTTCTCAACCTATTGGTTTTACCAATCACGACACAGACCTTGGAGTCCAAGGGACCTGCTGCAGAAATGCCATGCTGTTCTGCGTGCCGCTGGAAGACAAAGCAGCTACAAGGATCCTGATGCAGAAGACCAGTTGTCCCATTGTTCAGTTCGTACCAGTGATTCATAGATGTAGAGAAGTCATATCTCCGCATTGAGCTATGTTCAGCCTAGTATACAATGTTACAACGCGGACCAAGTTGGCGTCAAACAGGGTTGACAGCAATGACAACTGCAAAAGTTTGTTTAATGGTGGACAAGGGCCAGGGCAAGTGACTCTCTATTTTTATGTATATAGATACACGTTTACATTACTATAAATGTACAGTATTTCTTTCAGGTTGCATCTGCGTACAAGTATTGTATCCATCTGCACCTTGACACAAATACACAGTTTGCGTGAAAACGCGTCATGGATATGCGTGTACATATATATATATATATCTGTACACATATACGTACACGTATTGGATGTCGAAATCATGAAATCGTGTTTCTTCAATGATATCGAAACTCTTTATCATGTTATGTAGTACATCCTTAACCCTGATTATGTACCCACTCGTGGATTGACCTGGCAATGGAAAATCAGAATCAGCGGGGGAATTTTTTGGACCCTGGGAAACCATCCGAAACCAGGCGGGTTTGAACGCATAATTTCCGAGAGTCATGGCCTTTCAGGAAAAATCTACGTTGCAAAGATTCCATGGGTGGTAAAAACCGCCGGGGTTCGAACGAGTCGAATTCCCATCCCAGTGCCCCTTCCCCGTGCACCGAGATGGCAATCGCCAAGTCCGCGTTTGGAGACGACTCCGACGCAGACGTCGGGGTTCTCGATGATGGCACAGGCTCCTGTGATGAGGTGGTTGCGAAGCCAACTTGGATGGGCATTTAGCGGTATGTAAACGGGATATCGCCATATAAACCCCTTTAAGCTAGGTTACAACCCTGATAACTGCCTGTAACTATGGTGAATGTTACCAGTTCCCAACCTATCAGCCATCAAATCATCCGAAGCCGCCAACGACAAGATCACCTCCCGACTGCACCAGGCTTGGCAGCTCAGGGACGCCCATCTTTGATATGCGCGGAGCCAGGGCCCCAGAGGGGTGGCAGTATCCCATAGTTATCACTCGCAACATTCACCGTAGATGTACGCAGTTATAGGGGTTATAAGATGTTACAAGCTACCTTAAAGGGGTCATGACCGTACCACCATTTGTATCATACTACAGTAGTACTGTGATCATCTGATCCTGAAGACCTGCAATCACTTCGTCGCTGGCTGTCTACTGGGTGTGCGGCGTCCATCGATGAACCCAACAGGAAGAACACATGCGAAAATGTGGGATAAACGGTGGTTTCACCCACTTTTAAGCATGTATAGTAATTAACCAACCATTTTGGGGGGGTCCCAATTTTAAGAAACATCCAAATGGAATCAAATGGTGGTTTCTCAAAATATGGAGCCCCAAAGATGGTTAGTTTATTACTACTAAATGATTGCTGTTGGATGATTTGGGGGTACCCCTATTTTGAGAAACCCCCCAATGGATATATACAGTAGATCGACCGACATAAACTCAGACTCAGCCAGTATCCCTGGTGCAATTGATGGTTTTGAACACCATCATGATGGGCCATATGCGATCTTCCTTCAACAAACCAAACTCATCTCTTTTTCCCTCCCGCCTTCTTGTGTAGCTCGTTAAACCGATGAAGTGTCAACATTGCCAATGACTTGCGGCCGGTTTACTGACCAGCTTTGAGCCGCAGATGGCCGCGTTAATGGACGTCCTCGGAGTCATTCCATGTGTTCCATGGACCCCATCGATCCCACGAACCAACAGTCCACTGAGATCGCAGCGCGCCGCCAGGTGTGACCTGTGCCAGGCGGAGAAACCAAAGCTGGTGGCGCACATAGGAAGAAGTTTGACCAATGTCCATATGGGTGTTTCTCAAAATGGGGGACCCCAGAAAATGGTTGGTTTATTAATAATAAATGACTACCAATGGATGATTTGGGGGTACCCCTATTTTGAGAAACCACCATATCCACTGAGAAACCCTAGGAACGTATCTATGAAGCAAGTTGAATCCCCAATAACTTCTACGGCCTCGAGACAGTCGAGACATCAAGCCCATCTCCCGGATACTCGCAGAAACATGGGGGGGTAGCATTGGCATGACAAAACTTGGCCAGGAAGAAGTTGACGGATGCAAGAAACGAGTCTGGGATACTGTTGACAGATATTCCCACAATGTGTACAGTAATCCGTACATTTACATACAGTATGTTCATATGCTTCAGCATGACTTCCTCCATCCAAACCAAGCTATTCCCCTCAGCACAAAGCACCGTGAGTGGCAGCCGCAAAAAGCTGTCTGGAGCCTGACAGCAGCATCACTTGGCTCCCCTCAAACATCACTTGGTGGTTCAAGCTGCGACCCGCAGAACATGACATATGTTTATTCAGTTAGGAAGCACAAGCTTGACATGACAAAAGCGTCAGCACAAAAAGCACCAGTTGGGTTGTGCGCTTTTGCAGCGGTTCAGAGTGTTGGAACCGCTCGAATTTCAGCGCTGCAGGTCCTGAACTGAACTTCCAACGGCTAATTCTCCCTGCCTTGAAACCCATTTTGGATCCAGTGGGATGCGATTGTAACTTCCGCTGTTCCCAAGGCATCAAGGGTCTTTCAACATCTGGCTCCTAACAGGTCAGGAGGCTCATGTTCTTGCCATCGTTGTAGGCTCAATTCAATCCCACGAGAGACTGAAGCGTAAAGCTCCCATCGCAGTCGCTGGTTGGCAGTTCAAAATCCCAAGGATGCTCGGAGTATCCCTTCGATCAAAGGCACGTAGTGATCCCTGTGCCTAGGCTGCCTAAGGCATCAACGATGGATTTTTTTCCCTTGGTGCCCTTGTGCCAGCCGATCAAATACGATCACCACCAACGTGTGTTTCGGTACCTCCACATCCTCCTGCTCCTCCTCCATCCCTTGCGTCCTCCTGCAAAGGCAAGAAGGGGACCACGGATCATGTTGGATGCAGTGATGGTGCCGAAGAAACAGAAATTGTGATGCACCAATGTTCTGCTGATTGGTTGCTGGTAAAGATCACACGCATCACGAATCGATCATCAATGGATCATGAATGGATTATGAAAAATAATCCTCACTAAACTGGCAAGGAGAAACCTCATCAATGATGATCTGCCAACATCTTACTAGCTGCTGCTTCAACTCCTGGACCCCATTCCCAAGAATTCAAAACTCAAGTACTGACACAGCAAACAATCACTTCCCGGTCCTAGTTCCATGTTTATTATCTTGAAGGGCGAAGCTAAGTTTAGGAAGATATGACCAAGCTGAAGTCTGTCAGAGACAGCAGGCTCGCTATGGTGCACTGCTTGGATCATGGCTCCTATCATCGGTTGCAATAAATCCTTGGTTCGGTCATACTGCCAACCAGGGTTATATCCAGAAGTGTGCCCCTTTGCATTCAAACCTTGTAATCATTTGGGGATGGTGGCACCACCATGCTAAAATTTCAGGATTCCCATGATTCCAAGGGCTAGTTCTAGACCACCTGGGTCAGGCGAAATGGGGACCGCACCTCATGTGTCGCTTTCGAGCGCTTTCTTTGGGCTTCTTTTTGCTTGAAGCCTCAAAGGAACTCTTTCCCAAGGTGAAGAAACTTGGTGCTGGGTTGTTTCGCCAGATTTCTGGTCGCAGCCGCTTGAAACTGTGTGCTTCCAACGTAGAAGTCAGCAGTGCCCCTCATTAACACTCAACCAAAAAAGATCGCTGAAGAGTCCAAAAAGTCGGTTACATAATACACCCACTGGACATCCAACCTGTAACAAAAACTTTGGATCAACTTTCTTTCCCCCATCCCCTTTCCACCCTTCACTGGTTTTTCCACAACTACACCCAAAACATTTTGGGTTCCCACCCCCCACCCCTCAATTGCGCAAGGGGTATGGATGGCACAATAAGGGGCGGCCCCCAGTTTCCTTGGTGGAGATGATGGAGGATATCGCCGGTCCAAGGTACAAAAGCATAGCCAGCTGCCAGCGAGCAGAGGATGACGCAGCAGCCACCAAGCAGCCACCAGACCCACCATGGCAGGTTAGGACCTGCAAATGGCAGGGCTGTCGGCAGGTACTCGGATCCAATGATTATGACTCAACCATTAAGCTTTGCCAATGATCTGCCATTGCGAACCATGATCTGCCATTGATGGATCATAAATAACCACGATGAACCACTTAAGCACTATCAGCCGTCATCAATCATCATCAATCATCATCAATCATCATCAATCATCATCAATCATCATCAATCATCATAAACCATCATAAACCATCATCAACCATTATCACAGTAACCCTGAAAGAATAGACATTTTCACCATGCAAAAACGGCAGCCATGATCACCAGCGCCTGAGCTGCTCTCTGTGTTCTTTGCCAAGGCCTGGTGTGTGTGTGTGTGATTCGATGCTTGGCGTTCTCCTAACATCAGTGTTGATGGCACCAGCTTGAGCAGCATAAACGAAAGAATTGCTGAGAATTTATGATTAAGGGTGTAAAACAACAGCAATCATCTTCGATCATGGAGAAATCCGCGTGGAACAACCACCATGATAATCTGTGTGAAGATTGGATACTTGACGGCTTCGTCAATGGGGATGGAGATGAACAAGCACACATGGGAACACCTATTGTCACTCATCTTAATATTCAATAGTAACATGTTGATGGTGTTCATGCTAACCACTGTAACAGTATGTATCAAAGGTGACAACAACGACATTTCTCCGGATCTGAATCTCACCTTTGGTTGATTGGGAGTATGGGGTCCTTTTCAGGCCTTCAAGTGATTGATGCTCTGGCGACCAACCATTTATCATAACTGGGGAACCCACCGTATAGCCTGCAGCTTGACAGAACAATAAGGTGGGAGACCCTTCACCAGACCTGGAATGGCTACGCATTCAGCCGGCGGTGGTAAACTGTTCAAAACTCATCACGGAGATCCCCGCCGTTCTCATGGTCGAACTCTCGCCACCGAAACGGATGAAACCCGTGGTGGTTCAACAGAAAATCTCCAAATCAATGGAGATTTAGGAGTTCAACATAGTTCAACATAGTTCAACAACTGTTTTCTTTGCAGCGAACACGTTCTACCGTTGGTCACATCTGTACATGGTGAACATGCGACCAGTCGTGAGCCAGATCCATCGCCCTGACGAGCCTTGGGAGCTTGGCTGGACGTTGGACCTACGCCGGTGACCAAAAACACCTGTTTCGCATGCTATGAATGCTATGAACTCCCCAGATTTCATGGCAAATCACCAGCGAAACTCGATAGTGGTTGATCGATGATGGTGGCTTATGGATTTGATTTGATGACATTTCGTGGTGGTTTATTGATGATGTCACTGGATCTCTACCTGCAACTGGATCTACCATGACCCCATGACCCAACTGTACAAGCCCTCTGCCCTCCAACGTTAAGCCCTCCCGCCTGCACTGGGCACCGCCGGCGCCGGCGATGTCGCAACCACAGGGCAGGTTTTAGGCCCTGAGATGGCCTGATCGTCCCAGTGAGACAGTTCCCAAGGCCACAAAATTGGCCACCTGGCCATCCGGAACAAAGAATTTGCTGACACAGTAAACCAGCTACAAGTGCTGGAACAATCCTAGGGATGTTTTTTTGGTGCTAAGCAAAGCAACGTTGGTTGACCATTGATCCAGTCATAGACACGCCCAAAACGCGAGACTGTCGCCATCCTTGGATTCACTCCCTGGGGAACCTCTCGCCTTTGGTGCCACGACCAGTTCGTCAGAAGATCCCAACCAACAGCCGTGCGTGTCTGTGAACCTGGCCCCCAGCGAAGTTGATGATTGAAAGTGCGAATAAGATCTTTCGGAGATTCAAGTCAACCACACCATGTCACACCACTTGGGTCAACTTGGGTCTCTGTCATGATGAATCACCAATTGCAAAGTCTGGTTTCACAGTGACGCAGCGACGGCACCACGTGAAGTGGCTGCATGAAGGATTGCTGGCACAGCTTGCCCTCGGCTCATCGGCGGAGCAATCCGAACTGAACAGGCCTTCAGAAATGCTTGGATGAATTTAGATCAGAAACCGAAGCCAAGACCTTGTTCAGAACGTCCCCAATGTCAAACACAGTCTATACTTAGGTTTATTGAATTCACCGTCGAAATACTTCAGCCGATCAAGCACAAGTGGATGAAGATCTGGTTTGTTGTGGTGGCTACGAACATCTAGTGACAGAAATTGTCAATCTCCAACTGAGGGAATGAGCATGAATGAACTGTTGGGAAGTGCAGGGAACGAGGCCCAAACCCAAAGCCTAATTCGCAGGCGTGGCTTCCTGACTTTCAAAAGTCCCAGCGTCTGGCACTGCAAAGCATCTGTCAGGAAAGCTCCATTTGGCAACGCAGGTGCTTTGGCCATGGCATCTTTGTACCTGCGAAAGTGACAGGGCAACTTTTCTCAGAAGTTTACAAACAGCAGACGGCGGTTTGTTGAATCCAACTTACCGCTTTGTCTGACTTGTGCGAACTACCTGCATGCAGGATAAGCATTGACACGGCCATGTAAGACTGAGCATGTTGAAGTGTGTGTGTGTGTGCATTTGTCTGCGGCCAGGGGCACGTATGTGTATATATCTACAGTACTCAGAGAGACCGGCAAGATCAAAGTGCAAGAATCTTTCACTCCGTGTTGAATGAACGCAGCACATCCGTCACACAAAATAATAATGATTCTCTCACAAACCTCCCTGTTTGACTTGCCACAAAGTTGCTCTAGTAGGAGCAGAAAGTCAATTAATTGAAGAAGACTTTGGTTCTTTAAAACTGTTGCACAGACTTCAGGTCTCAAGATTCTAGACGGCTCTGGGTGCAAGATGGTGCAGGTCAAGGCCTCCTGTCACAAATCTTACCGTAAGGTCAGCATCGGGCATCAGTCTCAACTGTGGCATGAAGATAAGCTTAGCCCGCTTCATAAAAACAATTTGTTGCGAAAGATTCCTATCATGTCCTCAAACACGGCTGCCAAGAGCAGCAAGTGGCTGAATTTCATATGCATCCTGCACCATTCTTCTCCGACGTTTCCTGGAACCAGGTTGCCGGGACCCAGAAGAGAGACAGAGAGCGACCCACAGACCCGAGAGCCATACCAAGCTTGCCGGAACCCCGTTTCCCGAAACCCAGAACATGGCGACTGGGCGGGAGGAGGCCCCACCCCGGAAGCCAAATGTGCCAAGACCCCTTAGCTACTCCGGTAGCTGTTGGGGAATGACTGTGTGTTCACAAGCGAGTTCCGCCTCAGAGATCTCCAGTATTCTGTCAATGGCAGGAAAAGAAATCTCCTGAATCAATATCTGAGCCTCGCAATAAGGACAACCAATCACCACAGGAGTTTCCAGTACCAGTTGTACCAGTTTTGTTGTTTATTATCCACCACTAGTTGTTTAACATCTCAAGTTACAGAGCTATGGAAACAGCGAAACTTCACGCAGCTGCTAAACCAAGGTGCCCTTGGCCAAGGATTGCGCAGCTCACACTTTGACTGGCCGCGAGCGGTAGCCTCAGCTGGTTACCACTAGCCGCATAGATGCAACATGCTGGCCTCATGTTGATGCCCTGAAATGCCCTGAAATGCCCTGAAATGCCCTGAAAGGTCGCAAAAGGACAAGGATAAAACTTTGGATGTGCAAAATGTTCACAACGATGTGTTTGGGGGGGTTCTTCCTCTAGATCCACCCACCACCGCTGAATCTACATCAAGTTGCACAGCGGCAAGACGCAAGCCTGCGCTTATCAGAATGTGGCAGGACTCTGGTGGGGTGGACTGAACCTCTTGATATGATAGTTTCTATTCGTATGGGGTTCCTCTCAATGATCTCTCAGAGTATCCGTAGTAGTAAACCCATCCATTTTGGGTACATCGAAACTCCCACGTGGAGCTTGCAAAACAGGGTGAGTGATCAGAGACTTGACTAGCTTTGGACCCAATTTGGGGATACTCTGCACCAGTCAAATGAGCTACCAGTGGAGTGATACTCTTCAGCCACAGCCGAGCTCAGGAACAGTCTCCATCCACAAGAAATATTGTGACATCGATTCCGGACTTCAACTCCAAATTTGGGATGATTGGTTATGATATAGGATCCTGACCACTTACAAAAGATTGCTCGCATTCCTCTGACTTGCTCGGAAGACGTTTCAGCAAATCACGCCTTGCCATCTTGCCATCTTTTCCATGGATAAAAAAGGCAAGCAGTTCCAATTCTCTTTTTTTGGTTCTTTACATCTGCTGGATATCTAGTTTCCAGAATTCAGAAAAGCGAACATGTTGGCCACGTTGGCACCTTACGCTACTTTACAAAGAAAGAGGTAGCCGCATGTCCGTCCACGCCCTGAACGGCTCATCCTACAGCTAATCCATGAGAGTCAACACGCTGAGGCTACAACAGCACTTCCTTCATCATGGCCCAGCAACCAACGTTCCTCCCTTCAGCTCGAACAACACTTGAGCCACTTGTGTTTATATGTTTATGTGTGTGTGTTGTTTGCAAGAAGCTGCCAAATTCGTCAATGGCCTGTGAATGTGTGAAACTACACTACTATATTCGTACGAACACATGTACATACATAGATTCATACGTGACTTGACATGACATGACATGACATCACATCCCATTACATTGCGTTATCAAACGCTAATTTACTTTGCACTACGCCAAATCATGTCACACTACATCACACCGCGTTCCATATGTACACATACCTAGAGATACATAGGCATGTGTACACAACCAAACACATACATACGGAGACATGCACCCAGGTACACATGCATACAGATACATTCACATATATATATATATATACATACAAATGTGCGCATGCATACATATTCAATTGCAAACATATCGCCACACACCATTTGCTAGGTACATGTGTATCATACATACAGTAGTACAGTTGCAGTACTTGCATGCAGTTGCACACATTGCATCAAGTCACCACATTACCTGTATATATATATATATGGTGGTTTCTCAAAATAGGGGTACCTCCAATCATCCATTTATAGTCATTTATAGTAATAAACCAGCCATTTTTGGGGTACCCTATTTTGAGAAACACCTTTGTATACGTGTTTTACCCACATTGCAATCCTGTTTAGTGCATTCCGGCTCTCTCCAAAACCACAGCAACGCAATGTCGAACCAAGTGTACCCAAATACATACAAATATAATTTGAGAGGATCTCCAATTTTCGACAGACCACTTCGGTTTTAGAGATTGGATTACCTTCGGCTCACTCCTGCTTCCAGAAAGGCTGCGCAGCAAACTTATTGGAGATTTTTCGCGAAACCAATCAAAGCCTAGCATGTGAAACTGAGCATGCCCTCCGCATCGTTGCAATTTTCCGAATACTTTGCCTCAAAAAAATTGCACTGCAAGGATTTGGTGAGTGGTTAGCAGCTAACAGTCAGTCCAGCTGAGTGAGTTTCAGTTCAATTTGGTCTCATGTTTTGGAGGCACTGTACAAGCGTTCCTAGCCACTGGTAAGCTTAAGAATAGTTCAATCATTCCATTCAAATATCTGCCATACGAGGACACATTCCTCTATGCATTTGCTGGCAGTGGCCAGAAAAGCCCATATGTAAAAAAATACTACAGAAGCTGCAACTAATGCTGCAACTTTGCACATTGACATCACGTGCAGATCTTTGTGCTGCGATGGCAACAGGTCAGTCTTACCATGCCTTACCTCTTACCATGACGCCGGCACCATGCGCAGCGGCAAATTACCGAGGAGAGGACTCCCTGGGAGTGACTGTGAAAAGGCGAAGCGGTCCCTTCCGTTGGTTCAACCGTCGAGCGAGTTCCATCTCAGAAGACTTAAACAGTTCAAGCTCTTGGAAGCCCTGCCACCGAAATGAGGAACAAATGTCATCTTAACAGACTTGAGTTCTTCATAGTTCTTCTGGTAGGTGGTTTCAACCTCTATGGAAAATATTTGTCAAACAATCATCATTCATTTGTTAATACTGTGGAAAAAATGTTTGAAACCACCAACTCATCTTTGAACCTATATAAAAATCTCTCAAGGCCATTCTTGGGCACATGAGACACGGCCACAAACTATGTTGCTCAAGAACGTGGTGATGGTGTACCAACAGGGCAACCTACGCTTTTTGTTAGACTGGTGTGCCACTCTACCAAGGACTACTGGTCATACAACCACTGTGGTTTATGAAACTGATTGTGAAGAAAGCATACAGGGTCAACCACTGCCATGTAAGTAATAAAAACATCTAAAGAACCATTGTAAGTACCAAACAAATTGGTCCACAAATACTGACGGTCCACTGATGCTTGATGAAGCCGCCGTCATCCCAGGCAATGGCGGCCAGGCGTGCTCACTCTCCTCACCTCAGCGGGAAGCGCAGCCATGGAACTAGCTGAAGGCATGGCTCACTGGAAAATAACAAAACACACCATTTCAGTGGATCCTTGTGGAACACATTGGAAAACTGTCATGCTGTTGTTTCAGTTCAACCTATCCATTCAGGAGGATCGTGACTTGGATCCCTTGTCTGATTGGTGGTTTCATAGCAAAAGGGAGTCGTTTGGACTTCAATTGTCCCTGAGATGGATTGAAAAAACGGAAAATTGTCCATTGCCAGGGACTACCAGGCTACTATTGAAGCAGTTGGATACCAAAAGCTAGACATGTTTGAGTATTTCCATTAACCATGTACCCCGAAACAATTTGGCGCCTCCCAAAAATGCTGGCACCCCCAGTCATGGATCTCATTCGATGAGCTTGCACGGCCTTCGCCACAGGGGTCCCACCCCTGTCTGCTGAGCTTCCCCAGCATGCCGTGGCGTGTGAGCAGCGCTTCGAAATCTCGAAACCTCAGCGGTTGACGGGCAGGTTTGTTGACCCCCGAATAGACCGTTCAGGTGGCTGAAAATATCCAATTTAATCCAAAATTAACTTGCCACACTCGCAGTTGGAGCAACCCCGTTTTACGACTGAGAGGACATCAATCATTGAAACTCTTGGGGCTGGGCAAATCTGCACGTTCGGGGCCAAAGATCCGACTGGCCTCTTTCATAGTCTCCTCATGGCAGGACATGTCCAAGACTGACGGAGTTTTCCCTCCGAAGATCATGCTTTTTTGGAATGCGAGAGGGCCTCCATTGACGGACCCACATCCTCCATCTTCAAATAATGCCTATAGTCCTATAGCCTGTAGCTTGGACCATGAAACCTCTTCGAGAAAAATCACTGGCAGACATGGTCCTCCCGGGTCTGCTGCTGATTGTTGAGACGCTTGATGCTGGCCAGAAATTTGTTGAAGTCCTTTCGACGGCTCGCAAGGCACACCATCCGATCCATTTGAAAAGCATCGAATCAGCTGGAGTTGGGCCCATTTTCACAGCTGCCATTTGCATGTCTAGTTGCGGTTCTGACTTAACGTTTATGCACTACAAAGAAAGCTGCAAAGTGTCATTCGCAACCAGTGAACATCAGAGCTCCATCCTACCTACGATGGGTTGGGCACCATGGATCCACTGTGCAGACTCCAATGGGTCATGGGATCCCAGTCAAAACCCAAGCTGGTGACCTCAATAGGCAATCGCGATCTCGCCAACCTGAACGCACAGCACTGCCCAAAAACCTAGGGCTCTGACAATCATCACAGATACAACTAATAATCCCAATAAATAAAGATGGCAAGATTTGGCAAGATGTGGCAAAACATGGCAATATGACAAAAATGAGCGCTTCAATGCAGAATGGATTCCACAGAAGTCGATCAACGAAGAGCTAGTGATCCACTTCAACTTGTGCCCGAACCATGTCGCAGTAGCCGCTCGCCTGAAAAACGCCTTCCCATCCACGGCTGGCCGTGAACCCAGGCTGGCATCATCACTCCGCTGGGAAGGGAGGGATGCAGCCTCAGCATGTGTAGCCAAGGGGAATGCCAGGAATGATAGTGGAAACCTCAGACCTCCTATCAATTTAGATATTATGTCTGCACACCTGGATGATCCTGTATGATCCTTGTATGATCCTGTATGATCCTGTATGATCCTATGTCTGCGCACCTACTGTATGTGACTATATCTTATTGAATGTAATCCATGCGACACATCACAAGTGTGTGTGTGTGTCATTTGTATGGATGTCGTTTGGAAATCATTTTGGGACGCGAAGCTCGGACGCGAAGCTCCTAAGTGTACTCTGTAGCTTGCGCAAGCCAAGGTGTCAATACTAGACTCGGCTCAATGACCAAAAGATGTTCAAGGATGCATCTTTGTACATTAACAAGAATTAGTCAATAAGAATGATTGTAGGAAATGACTTTAAACATAATCTACCAAATGAATGCCGGGTTGGTTCGACAATTGTGGCTGTTGGTTATGTTCTCCTCGTCTTTGAAGCTGTGGCTGTCCCTGGCGCTGCTGCTGTCATGGTCGTAATTGTTGCGTAATTGTTGTTGGTGGTCGCTGTGGTCGCTGTGGTCGCGGTTGGTTGCGGTTGGTTGTGGTGATCTCCCAAACTTCTTTTTCGGTTTTGCATCGACAGCCCTTAGATGTTTGCCAGCAACCCTTGATGGTGAAACCATGTGAAACCCTTGATCGTTTCGGGCAACCCTTTGATTCACATCGGTCCAAAGAGCACTGAAACTTAGCTCGTGGCAACAGGAGCACGAGGGCACTGTCGGGGAGGCTCCGAGGGAAAAACCTGCAGAGGCTTTTGGACCATTCCGAGCACCCAGCGACATGGCCTGGTTCCTCCCATTCCTCCCATTCCTCCCGCTTCACAACGTCAAAACTGCTTTGCCATTTACCTTCCTCCGAAGAAACGCACTTGTTTCAGAGTCGCAACCCCTGAAGATGTGAACAGCTTGATTGGTTGTTGATCTTAACCCCTCAGCACAGTAGAACCTGTGTTGAGATAGCTTGATATGTGCGGGCTTCCATTTAGCGTGCTGGGGAAATAATTTGCTGATAAACCACCCCGATGTTCAATGAAACATAACAGCTATTGATAGTAAAACTTGAATGATGGTATTGTTAGGATGGATCGACCATTCACTATTGATCATTATCAACTATTATTGTGAAGCATTATCAGCTCCATTCTCAACCATCATAAACGGCCATTGATTGCGGCCAATGTGGATCTCCCATTGCAGGACTTTGACTCCGCGTGTGCCAAAGAGCTCGTCTGGAGACACTGTGTGTGGGTGTGTTCACCTGCACCAAAATAGAACATCAAATGCCATGGTGTACGTGCATGGGATATTTTAGAAGTATGCATCTAGTACATGGGTCTGCCTGCAACTCTCTCCGCAAGCCCGAAACCACCCAAAACGGTCTCGTGCATTCTGAAAACCATAGATTTTAGGGTTTACCATGGTTTACCTAATCTAAGGGATGCAACAACCATCTACAAGTGATGCCTGTCTGCACACTGATCGGCCCTCCAAGGCCCGACCTGGGGGCCGGAAGCCAAGGGGGAAAACTTTGGCGGTGCCTCCCGGGATGGTCCTGGCGCTCGAAGTCACAGTTTCTGCAGGGTTTTCCGGGCAATCATCAACAAGCATTCCAACCATTATTGCCACTGATGATTGTCCGGGAATAATTGTTGGCTATTGGTTCATGGTTGGAATAATTGTTGGAGTAATTGTTGGTTATTGACCATCATGGTTGATATCCAACCATAACCCGGATTATTCAATAGTGATTGGTTCATGGTTGGAATAATTATTGGTTATTGACCATGATGTTGCCGCTATTCACCACGACCTCAACCATTATCTCAACCATTGTCTCAACCAACATCTCTACCATTCCTAAACATCACCGTTGATGTTCACCAACAATTATTCCAGCCATTAACCATCACTAACCAATGACTATTCAAACCATAATTCCAACCAGTATTCCAACCATAAACCAACAATTATTTCAAACATTAACCAACTATGATTCCAACCATTTACCAGCCATTGTTCCAACCATCATTCCAACCTTTATTCCAACGATTTTCCAACATTAAGCAACCATCATGAATGGGTTGCCAGCAGAACGTTCACCAGTCATCGAGCAACCATCGTCGCTGCAGTCCATAGCCCAGCTCTCCGGCCGTCAGCGGCATGGTGCCCTGGGAGCCCAAGCTGTGGATGATGGTGGTTGATGACGGTGGCGATAATACCGTGGGTTAATGATGGTTGATGAAGGTTGATGATGGGTAGTGATGATGGTGGATGAGGGTTGATGATGGGTAGTGATGATGGTGGATGAGGGTTGATGATGGGTAGTGATGATGGTGGATGAGGGTTGATGATGGGTAGTGATGATGGTGGATGATGGTTGATGACGGCAAGTGATGATGGCAAGTGATGATGGTAAGTGATGATGGCAAGTGATGATGGTAAGTGATGATGGTAAGTGATGATGGTAAGTGATGATGGTGGATGAGGGTTGATGATGGTTCATAATGGTGGTCAAATCCTTGGTGGTTTGACCTGGTTAATCAAGAATGATGGTGATGATGGTCAAACCAGGCATCCGTCGAGATCCTCCAGACCACTAGCTGCAAATGATGGTTGCAATAATGGTGGTTAATTAATGATGATGGTTAATGATTAAAGATGGTTGATGATTGTTGATGATGATGGTTAATAACAGTTAACAATGGGTGAATCATATAAGTAATGGTCAGTAATCGTTGATGATGGTTGATTGTGGTTGATGGTGAGCAATGGTTGAAGTTGAGAATTCTTTAATGTGGTATTGCATCATAATGGTGAGTAAAGGTGGTCGATAGTAGTTATCATATATAACGTAATAGTTGTTAAGAACAATTACAGTAGTCCCCGAATATGAACCCCCCTGGCCCCATGTGGTTTAGTGGACAATCCCACATCTTCACTGGAGCCTAGGAGGGAAGTTCTACTGGAGGGGTCATGATTCAACCTCAAGTTGGACATGTCAAGCTCTTCAAACGTGCCTGTAAACATATCCACTTGAGGATCATCATTGGTGCATCCCTTTGAAGATCTTTATCCCTTCAAAAAACTGTTGGAAGGTCATCACGAACTCTCTGGGATGAGGTGCGGCCGCAGGATGAACTGGGTTTCGAACCCGGAAGTATTCATCACTCATCAGTGACTTCAACTCCCCCAGTTCTGCTTCCTTGTGCTGATCATCCTGCATCCAAGCCCAGGCACCAAATCTGCATGAATTTCCCCAGCGTTTCACCTTGCTACTTTTGGTGATGTTTACTTCGAAGTGTTACTGCAACTCCAATTTTTTGGGGTAGGGCATTGCTTTTCAAGTTGACCAGCATCAACCAGCATCAATCCTTATTTAACCGTTAGTTAACCATGAATTCACCATCATCAGCCATTGACAACATCTTTTAATTTTAATGCTTGCGATGGAGAAAAGGCATCACAGACCACATGAAGATTTGTGGAAAAAGACGACTTTGGCACAGCTGGGGTGTCCTGAATCTCCTTCAGCACTGCAGCCTTCAGACTTTCCAGCCTCGAAATGAGTTTTTCCACATCGTAGCGGGACGCGTGGACTATGGATATCATGACATGACATGAATCTGTACATGATTACGTAAGAACATGCAGAATAATTTATTGTATACATGCATATTCCAAACGGAGGGAATCTTTGAAAGAGCAAAGTTCCCTAGTTGTTCGTGTCCTCGATATCGGTGGTCACTGGAGGGTTGGTTGCCACGCCTCAAGATCTGTTTCTTCAGGGAACCCAAGGTTTTGTACAACTCCTGCCATGCAACTCACAGCAACTGACAGCGAAGATATCAAGTTCCCAAAATCCGGCCACTTTCACTTAGAACTGCTCCGTGGGTTTTCATGCGAAAGCCATGCAGTACCAAGTCTCTAAGCTTCACTCTCCGCACACCAATGTACCAGCAGAATTTATTGCCTATATTTATAATGATTCATATCTATCCATCCAATCTATCCAATCGACATCTGTCGAGACAATAGCCGGTCCATGCTCGGAACATGAATCAAGAAGCTTTACGGCATTTTGGAAACAAAAACGGTGTCGACTTACAGTAATTTTTGAAACCCCGAAGGTCTATATATGTCTGCCTATGTTGGGCCGCTACAAAATATCAACAGCTTTGTGGCCACTGCGGTACCTTATGGATTCCTGCCACGAGTTATCCACGAGTCCTTCTCCTCATCTTGCAACTGTTCCCAGCGCTCTTTCGACTCAACTAGCTCCACCTGCGCAAAGGATCGGTTTCAACCAGTGTTCCTTTGGATTGTGGGAGCATCACTGTCTCGTTTGAGTCAAGAGTCTGATGTCGACTCTTTGACGTTCTCAACATCTCATAGTAGTAGGCCAGTGATCCTATGGAAATTTGCAGCCCCTGATTTCAGGATCGACCAATCAAGCAGCAAATAACAAAATACTCTGGTGGAACAGGTATGCTGCATCAACTCTCGGATATCGCAAGTGCATGAATAGATAGGTGCATGTACATGTATATGTGTGTGTGATGTGCGTGTGATTGCATGTATGATTGTGTGGCATTGCACATGGACATGATAGATAGAATGAATGGACGCAAGGATGGATGGATGATGGACGGACGGACGGACGGATGGATGGATCGAAAGATCGATAGATACATATATGGATAGATATATTCAGTAGATTGATAGACAAGATTAGATTAGATTAGATTAGATCAGATTGGATTAGATTAGATCTGATAAAATCAGATAAGATAAGATTGGATTACGTAGATAGGACAGAAAAGTAGATAAGATAAACAGTTAACTTAGACAGACAAGACAGATAAAAAGGATCATTAAGATAGATAAAAAAAAAAAAAGATCACATAGATAAGATAGAAGATAGAGAGATAAGATAGGTAAGATGGATGATCGATAAGCCAGACAGATAGATACATAGCTAGACAGACAGATAGACAGATAGATCTACCAACCTTGGGGGCCTTCCAACCAGCAGATTCCTTCATTCCTATGGGCACTCACCTGCAAGGCCGAGGTCTTTCGATCCAAGTTGGCCACGCTGGCCCTGTGTTCCTGCACGGCAGCACGGGGTTGGCCCAAGGGTCTCGTCATGTGGCGTAGCCATTGTGCAGGTTGCTTGCTATACTCCTTGAAAAATCTTGACACCATTGATTCGCAGAATTCGGATTGGTTAAAATGCTTCGAATCTCGCTGCTGAACATTTGGACACCCATCGCGAATGGTAGATGACTTAGATGACCCATAGATATTGAATTGAACACAACTCCGAACCATGCGTCACGAGGACAAGGTATGGCCCCCCTCTCTTCCGTGCTTCACAGCATTCAGCCCTTCTCCTCACAAGTCAGCCTCAGCAAACGATAGAGAAGCCCAAATTGCCAACCCAATGTGATCTTTCTTGAGAGGGGAACCAGCAAAATTTGGATTGCAGCATCTGGAGACAAAGCCATACCAGAACCAAAACGCTAAAAGGGGTCTGCGCAAAACTGGCAGATATGCCCACACATGGCATGAAACAGTAACACACGTGGCATTTGTCAAACAGTTGCAACTAGGGAGCTCCATCTTCTTGATCTCTTGCTCAAGGCTATTCACCTGCGATTGCCGCTTCTTCTTTTCACAAACGGAAACAGACTGCATGATGCCATCTGAGAGGCTGGCAGTCAGAGACCCTACTAACAACCAATCTCATATTCCATAATGGTTCTTTATCAACCATTGTTAATTTACCAATCGCCACTGAAGAGAATCCGAAATCCGAGCGAGCGGAAGACAGAGAGATAGAGAGAGAGAGAGAGACATGGGAAATAGACAGGGAGAGTGAAGAACCTTGATCGGCTACCCATACTGGCAGCACTGGCATTTTGCCTGATCTCCCCTTGGATATCCTTCTTTGATCAAGTAAATATCCTTCTTGGCGCAGTCACCTCCTCTCCTGGAGGGATGGTATGTCTATTGTGTTTTCAATGATGACTGCTTATATCAACAACTGATTTCCTTCTTGAGTTTTGTTGAATCTAATCCAAGAACAATTATACATAAAATCTATCAAAGTTTCAACATGTCTTCTAATTTAGTGCAAGTCTAGTTCACTCTTCTGCAAGGGCTTCCAGTCTAGTTCAGTACTTCAAAACCTTCGTTCGCAAAAACAAAACATCTCAGAGAGCGTTGACCAATAACAAACAAAACCAAGTCACTATAGATATTCATGATCATGAACCAGTATTATCCATTACTAGTTGTCTAATACATCTTGGTACATTGGTGACTCATATTACCATCATGGCTGTGCATTAACCATTAGTTACCACTACTAATAATGATTATAATGATTCTAACTAGTTACTTATAACCAATCTCAAATTCCATCAAAAATCACCAGTTCATCCTACTAGTTAACCATAATGATTCTTTATCAAACATTATTAGTTTACCAATTACCACTACCAGTTAGTTACTAATTAGTTACCTACTATTATTTACTAATAGTTACTAATTAGTTACCTACTATTAGTTACTAATTAGTTAACCACTACTACTTAACCTTTAACCACTGCTAGTAAACCACTACTAATGTCCAACCTTTGGTCCCTACATCTAAACGCTCGTGCCCTGCACCTTCCTCTGAAAGGCGCGCTGGATCACCTGGATGCCGACCGTCAGGCCGTCCTGACGTGGCGGTAACCAGGGCACCCTATCAATGACTGCGGGAACCACCATCACCTATGCTTATCTATATATACATATATATATAAACACTCACGCACTTCTTTTTCCTGGCTAATTGCAGGCCCACTTTAGTCAATAAATTAAAACAATACATGACTACGAAGAACCTTTCCTCCACACCTGAGACTGTTCATCCTCCAATCTAGTCTCAACAAGGGACCCAAACCTAACTACCCTCAACGCCAAGCCGGAAGGTAACTAGGTCCTCCCTGTGCCGCTTAAGCCCCCGCCAAGCCGGGGAACCCTTAAGCCTCCAGCACTTAAAAGGTGTGAGAGGAAAACGAGAAAAAGAAAACAAATTTAAGACCACCTTACTTTCCTTTCAGGAAAGAGGGGTTGGGGGGGCCTGGGCCCTTAAACCAGAGCTATAGCAGGAACATGCATGCATTCGTGTTTACTTCCAAAGACGTAAGGTCAAACACTCACGCACTTCTTTTTCCTGGCTAATTGCAGGCCCACTTTAGTCAATAAATTAAAACAATACATGACTACGAAGAACCTTTCCTCCACACCTGAGACTGTTCATCCTCCAATCTAGTCTCAACAAGGGACCCAAACCTAACTACCCTCAACGCCAAGCCGGAAGGTAACTAGGTCCTCCCTGTGCCGCTTAAGCCCCCGCCAAGCCGGGGAACCCTTAAGCCTCCAGCACTTAAAAGGTGTGAGAGGAAAACGAGAAAAAGAAAACAAATTTAAGACCACCTTACTTTCCTTTCCACGTCCCCCTTTTCCTGCTCGAAGAGCTGGCTCAAGCGATGGTGGTTTACGCAGAGAGTTTTGATACACCAAAAGAAAAGGGCGCAAAACGCGCTTGGGAATGTCAATGTCTGCCATGGTAGCGAGGCCGGAGTTGATATAAATTCGAGCCGTTTTAACGGCAGTCCAACGCCCTTGAATGAGAATTCTGTCTAGGCTACCATACTTCATAAAAAAATAGGTGGCACCGCCTCGCCGAAGCGAGTACGGTCTGAACTGGTAGCTTTCAATGCCAATAGAAATTAAACATTTTTGAAAGAGAGTACGCCACGCATAGGCAGTACCTGTGAGCAAGGTTTTGGGGGACACTTTGTGTTTCCATACCCAAAGATGTGCCAAAAGGCTCTTTTCATGCAAGGTGACGCTTTCAGCGGCCCCTTGCCTGCGACCTGACTTGGTCAGGCCCAAACTAAGAACCGCAGGCGACTCTGAGGAGGCCATGTAAATATTGGATGCACGCACATTAAGCAGTTCTCCTGTACGTAGCATGCCAAAAAAGCCTACCAACAAGCTGAGAGCAAAACTATGATGGCCATGGAACCGCGACCATCCTACCATAGCGTATAGAATTTGCTCACTAAAAGGCGGAGCACGATGCGGAATTTCATGGCTGACCCAAGCTTTCATGAGGCGCCATGAACCAGGTAAACGGTGTTTAAGTTTCGGATCTGCATCTTGCAAGGATGCCAAAATGGTGCTACCTTCGGCACGACCTTCACCACTAGACCAAAGGTGCTCGAGGTAATCGCTGACCAAATCATCCATGCGCTCACGCTTTTTTGGGAGTGAAAGTCCCTCCCCTTGCAGAAAACTGTAAAACTTGTGCAAACTGGCGGTGTAACGGGCCTTCGTACTGGGCTGAACTGTCAACGATTTCAAGCTTCCTAAAGATTTGCGTACTTGCATGCGCTCTTGCTTACTTCGACCTTCTAACACTTGGGCTTTTTTCTTACCCATTTGCGACGGGTGTTCCAGCGCGACGGTTTGTCGGCTGGATTCTGCTTTGTATCCACATATGCCCAGGAAGGGCGAAGGCCAGAAGCAAGTAAGAGAGCATTTGTACGCATAACCACCCGACGAAGCTTGTTTGAGGATGACCGACCACGGCTCAGAGTATGTAAGGCAACCAGGCTATCCACTAAATGGATACAGCGAACATCCAGTTGTTGAAGTTGCTCCACACGCCAACGAATGGTCGTCATGACTGCACGAAGTTCGAGAGCATTTATATGCTCGCCCAAAGACCGCCATTTCCATCCTGATACGACGCCCCAGCGCCATAACTTGGCTGGCAAACTGCCACGTAATCGCTGGTACCTTGCAGGTTGTTCATGGGCTCCTTGGATGAGTAAATCTTCACCTTTCAGAGAGGTGTGTCCACTCAATTTCTGTACCAGTTGGACCTCTTGAGGAAAAGTACGTGTATCATGTTTAAAAGGAGGGCGAAGCAACAATCCCTGCATAGCGGTGTGCTTGCCTGGTGTAGTTTTCTGTACAATTTCCTCCAGACTATGAGGCTTGACAATTCCCAAAAGTGAAAAAAGTTGTGAAACTAACCAGGCAATAACTGGCACGCTCCAGCTATTACCTAAAAGAGTGAGACGGCAATCTTCATGTTCCAAAGTCCCATGCTTTGCCTTTGGCATGCATTGGCGGGTGTAGTTTGCTGGGAAACCAAGAATGGCTTCTCTTTCCAGAACATTGGGAGGTCTGGCCTCCCGTTGAGGGTGATGTAAACAGTGGACATCACGGTATTGATATGGCGGGAAGCGATGGCGATCAGCCCGCCACCTTTCCAGTTCATGTTCTGTACATTGTAAAAGCCCAGCTGGTTTCCGCATGGGTTTAGAACTTGGCCGGCTGGTTGTAAAAGTTGGTAGCTTTTCTCCTTCAAGGAGGCGCCACCCCGGTTGCAAAAAGTCGGCTTGGTCGACTGGAACATCAAAAGTGACAGTTCCTTGAATGGGTCGATCGGAAGGCGTGCCCCGAATAATCTGTACACCCGGCTCAGGAAAAATTTCCCATGTAACCCAGTACAAACGAGGGCGACGGGCCAACGAACACCCAGCAGCATCAATATGCCAAGGACAAGTTTCATAGCCCTCATTCATTGCTTCACAATCATCATCATCCATGGAGGACACATTCTCGGCCAAGAAATGTACTTGTGCCCACGGGAAAAATTTTTGTAACAACTTGACAATGCGAGGCACGCGCTTGAATAGGGAACTACGCGCGTCTCTCAATGCGCCTCTGCGATCCGCATTCAGCTTGGAGACCCCTTGGCACGGGGGCCCTGCCCCGACAAAAACAACGCCGACGGAGGTAAACTGTTGTGACCAACCCAAAACCATATCCTCTGTCACCAGGGTAATGTCATCCACCATGATTGTTTCCGGATAAAAAGCTTCAACCACACGTTGAGCCTGCTTGTTCTGTTCAACCGCCACGTGCCCAGCAAGGGGAACACCCAATGTATCCATTGCAATTCTCAAGGCTGAGATACCATCAAACAGTCCCACGCACAAAACTTGCGTTAAGTCATGCGGTTCAACCAGGTCACCACGCACTGTGCCTTGTGAAACTGCAAGACCATAACTTGACAAGCCTTTTGACATGCAAATACCTCCACCTTCGGTCGAAGCATCGCTCGCTGTAACCATGCTGTCAAAAGGGGACCGCAAAGACATAGATGCAAGAGGAATCAAGGTAAGAAAGCGCACCAACTCTGCCACCACACCACGATGGAGCTTGACACGAGTCATGCCTCTGCCTTCCAAACTAATGATCATCCTCCAAATGCAATTGAGCCCTGAAAGTAGTGGACGCCGAAACATTGCTACATATACCAGGCCTCCACCCACAACTTGAAGCTCCCGTTGCGACGCACACCCACGCATCAAGACTTGCAGGGCCAACCCTACATACTTGGCAACCTTGGACGGCTTGGCCATTACCAACCCTTGTTGGCCATTCACAAGGGCGCCCTGCACCTCTGCCAAAGTGCGTTGCTGGATACTCTTCTTAGGATGAGTTGGCAACCCAAGAGACATGTATACCTGCCGAAGCTGCGCTACCTCTACCGAAACCTGTCCTTCCAACAAATCCACTGAGGCCCTTGACACCTTGGATAATGCATCGAAGTTGTCAAGATAAACACGGAAAAGTGAATGTGAACCAGAATGCACTCTGTCACGGCGCATCTCGCACTCTCCTCCCCACCTTGGCCACAGTGAACCCATAGCTTTGCGGACTACGTTACGGTGCACATGCTGAGCAATCCCCACGGAGTTGAGCCACCCCATAGGCAGCACCCGCGATGCAAGAAACCTTTTGCCAACTCCTGCTCCAGAAAGCAAACCTACCGGCAACTCGCGCGCAAAAACCATGTAGGGCATCCAAGGAGGGGGTATACGGAAAAGGTAAAAGAAGCAACGCAGGTCTTCACTACTTACCACCAAAGCTTCATCTTCGGCAAGATAAATGGCACCCAAATCTGTGACAGCAGGCAAAGTTGAGATATCCCCAGCCACACTCCTGCACAAATCGTTGCACGGTTTCAGATTCATAATGAGTCTGAGCAATTCTGTTGCGCCCTCAAACTCATCCTTTGTAACAGCGAAAAGACCATTTAATAAGGCAACCCCATCAACATATACCAGGTCCTCTTCACCAACGGTTGCACAAATACCATGGTCCACAAGCCCTTGCGCCACCAAAGGCCACTGTACATCATCCACCATAACCCTAGGAGCCTTACCAACTCTACGCATCTCAGGGGGGACCAAAAACCGCTCAAAGTCATTCACAAAGTGGAGCACACCATCAGAGCAAAAGTCCCTGATGTCCAAGCTTCCCACTTGTTCTGGGAGAGATAGCCGAATCCCCTCCCATGTGACTTGCTTTGCAAGTTTGACTTCCTCACCTGCATAGTCCACCCCTCTACTAGCGAAAAAATCCGAGAAGCTAATGCGTGGTATGACCTCACTCATCAACCCTGAGCCCTTCAACAGCTCCGCCAGCCTTTTTTGCACTCGATGCTGCAGAGACGTCCCTGTCTGATCCGGCCGTGCCTTTACACCGTACATGCTGTTCAGCCCGGCTTCTAGTGCTGGAAGGAATTTCTCACTGGGAGTCCCTCCATCCGATACCTTTAAGGCAGGCATGGGGAAAAGACCTTGCCTACCCATGGGCCTGGGCCTGCAATGCACAGGAACATCATCAACAATAAAAAGGATCTCATGGAGTAGCTCCCCTAAATCACTCCTTCTCTTGCGTGAAAAAAGTCCTCACCTTGCTAAGGTAAGCTTGGCGCCAAATCTGGGAGTCCTTGGCCACGGTCGCAGCCTGACTCCCTTGTGAAACGTTTGCACTCATCATGGCTTCGCAGATGAGGTTTTCTAATTCTCCCTCAGAAATTTGATTGCCGAAGACATTGATGGGAGTGGTCTCACTCCCTTGTTTTTCCTCCTCCTCTGCTCTTCCACTGGGAGTACTCTCACTCCCTTCTCTTCTCAAGCGGATTTCTCTCTGAGATGCCTGCCTCTCTTCAAACTTCTCTCTTCCTCTTTGCCTCTTCTCTTCTTCCTCAGGGTCTTTGAACCAAGTTTGACTCCTTTTTTGCTTTTCTCTACTTACGCTCATTTTTTCCTTGCCCTCGGCCATCCCGGCCGTCATCTTTCCATGTATCTTGCCCTTTGCCTCTGGAGTCTCCTTGGTTCTTACCCTGATTTTTCCCTTCTTTTCCTCTTTTGCCTTTACCACCCGGTGGCCACTCCTTTCCCTTCGAAGTACCCGGCTGTTTGACAAGTCCTTGAAGGCGACTTTCTTCCCTGGCCCTTTTTGCAGCGGCTAATCCCTCTGCGTCCTGGATGATTCCTGACGAATCTGCACGCAGAAGCTCATGTTGCCTGGCCACGCTCCAATGAGCACCTCGACAATTGCTCTCTAGCGACTTCAATCGCTGCCCAAGTATGTCAAGGGCTCCAGCAACTTTTCCTTGGAGGCAGTAGTCCATGCATTGGGCGATGGTCAAACTCTCCTGCTGCATGGGGGCTGACATTCCAGGGGCCAGCATCTGTCTGAAGTAGTGGGTCATCAGCGGCGGCACACTAGCCTTGTCCAGGCTCCAAGCTGTACCGCTGGCCGTCACCAACTGCTTCTTCGCCTCGGTCACCACACTGGCGGCCAACACACCTGGAAATTTTCGCCAGATTTTGACCAACGATTTGTCCTCATCGAACAAATCATCCTCACCTCCCAACACCGATGAAGAGCTGGAAGACGAGGAAGAACTGCCACCGCCACCGGACCAAGAAGATGAACTTTTCTTCTTCTTCTTTGACTTCTTCTTCTTCTTCATCTTCTTCGCTCTCTTAAACATCTTCTGTCGGACCTTCAATCGCGGATCCAAGCCTGTATCCTCGAAGAGAGCCTTCAAGGTTTTCTGGCCAACCTCCAAGTCCTCGTCCACTATGGCATCCTTCTTCTCCTCCGCTTCTTTTGCTTCTTTCTTCTCTTTCTTCTCTTTCTTTTTCTTCTTCTTATCTTTGGGAGGGTCCTCTCCTCCCTTCTTTGCGAGCTCTTCTGCTTGCCTTCGTAACTCTAACAGCTCGTCTACCTCATCCTCTGCCTCATCTTCTCTGACAGCCTGCACGTTGGTGTACCACTCCGCATCTCTGGGGTTGATCGCCACGAACTGGTCGGCATGGACTAAGTTGGTTTCGGTGACATCTTGCCTGCATCCTTCCTTGCAAAGGTGAACTTGAAGATCTCGCTTCTTGCGGCCTGACATGACTCGCAGGAGCTCTTCACTTCTCGTTCCTGTCACCTTGAACTCCAACCACACTTGATCTTTCTCAGTGCGCATCCCTATGACCGACCCACAAACTTCAACCTCATTCCCGTAGTACACCGCTTTCTCCAGCACTATTGGCCCTAAAGCCAGCAGTTCCTCCATGGAACAATCCCTCAGCCTCTTCTTCTCCTCTCCAGCCTCAACTGCTGCAGCGGGTCTTCTCCGGACTGGTGCCCTGGCACCAGCTGGTCTCCTCATGGCTCTCTTAGCCTACCTCCAGCCTCTGCTTTGAGCTCTTCTCTCCTGCTTCGCTCGCTTGACGATGCCTTTGTTACGGCCGGTCTTCCACCTAGGATGGTCCGACCTTGGCACCGTACCGACCCACCCACTCCCCTGAGCTTTAGGTCTGGCTCTCCTCACCGGTGACCTGCTGGGAGTTTTGGGCACTCTCACACTGGGAGGCGGTGGTGCTTTTGCCTCCCGTATCTTAAGACTCTGACTTCTCTCCTCTGGCTCTTCAATCCTCTGCTTCTTCTCTTTGCCGCGGCTCTCACTGGGAGACTTATAGTCCTCCCTTTTCAATCTGGTTTCCTCTTGTCTTCGATCCCTTGAATCACTTGGGTCTTCCCTTCTGCTCTCCTTTCCTCTCTTCCTCGAACGGCTGCGTCTCTTCTCCTTTGTTCTTCTGTGTCTCTCTCTTCGCCTCTTCCGA
>VSDK01001771.1:51073-67177 GCA_009767595.1 Symbiodinium kawagutii | reverse complement strand
CAGGAATGAATATAGCTTTTTGTCTAGGTTTGGTACCCATTTGCAAGCTTCGGTCCATCTGATTTTCTGAACTTTCATCATTCGACAACTCCGAATCGCACATTTTTTCTCCTCTCATGTTGAGATGCGAAGTCAACTTCAAGGGACGAACTACGTGGCCAAGCTTCAATTTAAATGGCCCAATCATTGTGAGAAGCCGTTGGTGGTTTACAGACTTGTCTGGGTTCATGTTTTCATCTTGCCCGTCTCTATTTTTCAATCCAGTCCCTCCAATTTGGCTTGGGACTTCCCCCTGGGTTTTGGTTGTGGACTGCTTTCCCATTCTGCTCAGGCCTGAATTCGTGAAACACTGCAGCACCACAAGCCGCGTGCAGCCTGAAGCACGCGAAACCTGCTGTACACAACTGGCACTGTCTGCTGATCGTTTACCTGGGGCTGCTACTGAAAGTCACAGATTTCACGATGTTCGCTTGATGTTTCGAGTTGTGAATTTTGCTACGCAAAAACGGTGGTGTATGATCTTGGGTATGGTCGCGAACTCATAATGGCTGAAAAGTTTATCTTTGGAGAACCTTCTTGGCCAGCGATTCACAGGGGAGACCTAAGATCAAAACAAGCTGGCTCACACCGTGCAAGAAACCGTCTGTAACTTGCCCAAACTATGCATATATATGCTCACACCTTACGATTTCGTTAGCCTTCCGCCGACACATGTCCACAACGCGATAGAACTGCTTTTGTCTGTGGTGTTTACAGCATTTTTGCATGACCGACTTGGAGCAGCCGCGCGAATTCTCATGGATCCTGCTCATCATACCTCCAGCGATGCCATGGGGTTCAGTGCTTCTGTTGGAAATTCGAATTTTCTCAGAACCTCTCCGGAATTTGCTGCATTCAAGACACTCCAAACATGGCCCGTCCATACTTTCAACAAGAGCAGCAGCAGCAGCAGCAGCAGCAGCAGCAGCAGCGACACCAACCACAACCGCACCCACAACAACTACAACATCATCTCTACCGCGTCATTTCTTCCACAGAAGGGCACTGATCTTCGTCTGCTCTGGAGTCGCCGTAGACCCCGCGCTTCCGGTCCTACACAGCAGCCCTTGAAGACAGATGACAAATGCACTGAGACTGCCAAATGATTTGCCTAGTAACTCATTTTGGTTGATTGATAGTTGACAAATGTTGACAGCGGCTCATGGTTACATGGTCAACAGTACTTGGGGATGTGGTTAATAGCTAGTGACTGGCTATTTACAGGATGTGGTTGATACTACGTCTGCAAGTCTTGCTATTAGAGGACAAAGTGAGAGACTCTCTTGCCACCTATTCTATCTCATACTCTGACTTTGAATTATTTGAATGGACAAATTGGGCCTGAATGTGCCTGAATGGAAAGAAATAGCAATCATTCATGCTCTTCAATATGTTGCCACACACAAAAGCCCCTCGCCCGTGGCAATCGTATTCTCCTCGTTGGGCCTCTGTCGGAGCTTTGCCTGAGACAATTGTGGCATAGTGAACTCTCATCATGAACGAAATCAGAGAGACAAACACAGAGAAAGAGAGAGAGAGAGTGAGTCAGTAAGTCAGTGAGTGGGTGAGTCAGTAAGTGTCTTCTGAATGTTTACCCTCAAAGAGTGAATCCACCGAAATGTGTTGCTAGCACTGATTGAATTTGAGGGATATTTTGCCTGGTCTTATCAGGCAATTCGGGCTGTCCATCAGCATGGCTTGCACAAACATGTCAATGTAGCAGACCCACATGGAGGGCGCCTGCATCAATGTGTGGCTGACCACACCAATTCGCACCTGAAGGAGGAATTCAAGGTGCAATTGAGTGCAAACGTTCCAATACCATTTAAGCAAATGCAGAGGAGAGAGAGAGAGAGAGAGACACCGGTGGGTGATTGTCGAATTCTGAAAGGAGAACTCCCAAGTCGCAGTGTATGCTTCATTGATCTTGATTGACTATGAACATCTACGAACATTTATGAACATCTATGAACCACTATACTGATTATATCAAATTATACCGGCTCTTTGATCATCCCCATGGAACCATCAGTCGTGGCATTAGAGTCGCCAAGAACTTCGAGGCGCTCTGCCTCGAGCTGTCGAGTGTCTGCCCTCAATCTCTTGAAGGCATCCTGACACGATTGCAGGAAGCTGCAAGCGAACAGTTGGAAATCTGCCGGCGATGAAATGAACGGTTCTGAGTTACTTTGTAGTGGTTGATAGAAAAATGTATAACCATGCAATAACCATGCAATAACCATGCAAAAACCATCCAATAACCATGCAATAACCATGCAATAACCATGCAATGACCATGCAATAACCATGCAATAACCATGCAATACCCATGCAATGACCATGCAATACATGCAATACCCATGCAATAACCATGCAATACCCATGCAATAACCATGCAATAACCAGCAATACCCATGCAATAACCATGCAATGACCATGCAATACCCAAGCAATAACCATGCAATACCCATGCAATGACCATGCAATACATGCAATACCCATGCAATAACCATGCAATAACCATGCAATGACCAACTCAACTGTGAGAAATGGATCTAATGCAAGCTGCTTCATCCTGGGATGGAATGTATGGATCCCAATATGGGTCAGCCAATCAAAAGGACCGTCTACTGGTACGGATCCTATTGAAAATTCCCACCAACAAAATCGAAAGACCACGAGCCAGCCCCAATCTCCACTGCCTTCATCTTGACGATGGGCGTCGTGTCGGTAACTGTTGAGGATTTCTCCTGCCAAATGATGTTGCTACGATAATGATGATTCAGGATCATCTTTCTCCGTGCATTCATCATCATCATCATCATCATCATCATCATCATCATCGTCGTCGTCGTCATCATCATCAGCAGCAGCATCATCAGCATCATCAGCATCATCAGCCTCATTGTCAGCAGCAGCAGTATCAGTATTTGCATGTGGCCTCGTGTTGTTTTGGACACAACACAGGATTCCCTCACAAATCACCTTGCTGGGACCGGTGAACACGTGCAGTCGCTTCTATGCATGGTATATCACAATATTAGGTATAACTCCTGACCACGGCACAGCAGAATCGCAAATTTAGCCTTACCCATTTTGACAAAGGAAATGACCAAGAATTCGTCAGAGCAGCATGTGTGGATCACATCTTCATCCAATAGTTTCCGTGAGAGACTCGTCCTATGCATGAAACAATCTCTCGCTGATTTTCTCCCAACAGATGTTAGCAATTTCTGATTTTGCTGCTTTCTTATCTTGAACTGGCTACGCCCACTGGGTTTGCTTGTCCTCCATCTCGTTCTTAACCATGTCGAGCTCTTCACTCACATTCTTGAGCTCAATCTGCAGGTTCATGACCTCAGAAAAGCGCAGGTTCTGTTTTGATTCAGATCAGGGAAGTGCTTCCATTGTTGTCAATGCTGACCCCAAACCTCCAAAATGGATACACTTCAGCACAAGGTCCTGTTCCAGCATTTCATGACCTGAAAACCGTCGTCTGTGGGAGCCCCCCACCACTTCGTTCAGCTCGGTATATTGCTGCTGAACCTGAAAAAATGCGGGATTGGAAGTGCTTTGAAGCAGGTCCCAGAAGCGAAACAATCCTAGCTACTTGTTGGGATGTCTAATTACTCTCATATGCATACGACTAACCGCAGATGCGGTACCCCCAGTGGTACCACTGGTTTACTAAAGATCATGCTGGATTTTCTGAGTGCTTCAACCCACGAAAGCACACCAAACCTGGTGTTCCTTGAAGCAAAGCCACACATCTTGGTGTTTCAGCTGGGTGTCTCATGTGGACACGGCCTGGGTCAGCTCCTCCTGCTGCTGTCGGTAGTCCACCGCGCGATGGTCGAACTGAGTGTTGATGAAGGCCTGAAGAGCTCGCAAGGACACCTCTATGTCATTAACCTTTGGATTCTCATGACTTAACCTGGGTTGATCGACATAACTGCTTGGGCATTCAACAACAAAATCGATGTTATTTCCAAAGTTCAGTAGTGATGATCACAATTTACGATAGTCAAGCCAATTTGATGACAAGAATCATTCGTTGGGATGGTTAGATGGTTCATGATTGGCTAAGGATCATCCGCATGGCAATGGTCTGAACACTGGCAGCCTCCTTGGACTTGATGCGATCCATGGCTTGGGTAAGCTGTGCAGTGAGCTTGTCCAGCTGTACCTGTCACGGCATGGCAAATGCTCCGTATCTTCGACCGGCGTGCGATTGTTCAGATCTTTCATAGCAGTTCTTAGTCAACAACTTTAATCTCCGCAAATTGCCTGAAACTTACACATGTATGTAGATTCGTTTTTGCGTATACAATTTTGTAGATTCATTTATATAAATGTTGGTTCTTCTCTACAAATTTGCGTTTGGGAGCTGAAGTCGCATTCGTTTGACCAATCACCGCACCTTTGAAGCTGGAAACTGCGACTCGATGACCTGCACAATGGCAGCGCTGCACAAATTCTGGCGCTTTTCATCTGGGTTTCAACCGTCTCATTGTGGCACAGGATCGGTCCATGCTGTCCGAAGTCTCTGGAAAGGCACATGATCAAAACGAAAGCCTGTGAACATAGAGCAAATCATGCTTCCCTGCATATACCTCTGAAGAAATAAGACTTTTGACTTTTGACATGTCGTTCTGAAAAAAGGTCCATGGAACTTGGATGGTTCGAGATGTAGTGGTTTTGTAGCTTGTCAGCTATCTCTTGTGGCTTGCTGTAAACAAAGCCAAGCCCTTGCAGAATTCTAATCAAAACTCAACAACAAGCTGATAAACCTAGTGACCTAGTTGTTGACTGACATCCGTGGTAAAATATTTCGTCTGGCCTGCTTGTACTGCTTGGTCTGCTGCAAGTGCGTCCTGACCCCCAAAGCCAGTTGCGATGCTTCAAGACTCACTGTAAAAAACAGATCAAAGTCATACAGAATGCATGGTTAGCTTATGCGATCAATCTTTGGAGTTGAGAATCTTCAAATGATATCGTGTGTGAGTGTGTGAAGGCTCTCGCACCAAAGAAGTCTACACGCACAGGATCACACAACATATGTATAAATGTACCGATCCTGGCAGTTTGCTCTCCCTGGATACAGATATGGAGGTGGATCACCCCACTTTTTGGTCTCACGCCCTTCGTTGCTATCCAGCAACAACCACAATACTCAGACGTATATCACGTGCATACTTGGACGTACATCATGCGCATACATGCACACTCGTGTATGAAGGTCATTCTACATCAGTGCTCATACACATTTACACACCGCGAGCACGCATGTCATGAAGAATACGAGGCCTGCAGGGTAGGGCCTGTGCTGAACTGGATCCGCTCCTCCACTCCTTTGAGTCGTTAGGCATAGTCACTTTCAGCTTTGCGGAGACCCGCTCAACCTGGGCCATCTGAGCACTTTCTGCTGGCTCACATATCAAGCACCGGCTGTGACACCAATTTTGTTTTTGACAACCCATCTTCCTGATTTTGCTTGCAAAATGCTGCCCCTCAAAGTGTGGTTCCCCAACTTCGTTTTCTAAGACCTCCTGATGAGAGAACAAAAACATACAAATCTCTCCAATCGATTCTGTTTCCAAGCTCGAAAATGTTCCACGAAAAAGTTCTGCTTCAAAGATCCTTGGGATCTGCTTCCAAGAGATGTTCCTTCGGACGCTTCTGGAGCTCCCCGGGTCACCACCACTGGCGCCTCCAAGAGCCATTCTTTCGGGTCCACATTGGCCTGCAGCACCTGACACGATCACAGCTATCCCAACGACAAGATACGTGGAGTCAACGAGATGGACTTCCAGGGTTGCAGTCTTCCATGTCTCCAATGTCTCCTTTAGTTGGCCGCCATGAGCCCCTATGACAGAGCAAACGGAGCATGATACAAAGTCTATGATTCCCAAGGATTCCGTGCCTGATGATCATTCTCATCATCCTCAGGAGGAGGTTTCGGCACATCCTCCTGGCGCAGGAGCTCAAAATGGAGATCAGATGCTGAGGATCGTGCTGCTAAGGGCGGTCAAGACTCATCAGCCCTTTACAGCGGTAGACATGGGGCTTCAAGCCAACGATGAAGACATAGCAGTGCACAATATAGCAGGTAGGCTGAACTCACCAACCAAATGTTGGCTCTTCATGCCCTTGCTCATGTAGAAAGCAAAAGCTCTTCATGAAATCCAAGGCCTGTTGTTTTCACTCTCTTTCATTGGACATCTAAGCCTTAAGCCCATCTTCAACCTGTGAATTCCATAACCAAGGGGCCATGGGACCTCCAGGGGACCTCTGAACGGCATTGAGTTCTAGTTCTCCTGGTACATGAGGTCATCCTCCTCACCATCGCCAGGCATCTCGTCCTGCCCGTTGAGCCGATACCCGGCCAGGAAGCACAGCCAGGGCAGCCAGGGCTACACCGAGCTGTTCCGCGTCAAAGCCAGTGCTTGGAGTTTGCTCCAGCGCAGGCCAATCACTTGCCCCAGTATGCAACCAACCCTATATATCTAAATGTTCTAAATATATCATGATGATCATGATGTCTTCCTGGGTGGGGCACACCAACGATGCAGCCAGTGAAACGTCCTCCCCAACAGAGTGGATCTCAGCATCGCTGTCCACATCAGCTTCATCAGCCATGCCCTGGCATCGATCCCACCCAGCTTCCTACAAGTTGCACAAGCCAGAGAAATCCAAAGGGCTGATGATCGTGGTGGTTACTGACTGTGAATAATAGCAAGTACAGGCAGATCTCAAAAAAAAGCGGAAACCTTTCCACACTTGCAGGAAGACCCCTTTGTTCACCATCTGCTCATGATCAAGACAATGACTGTGGATCAGAGGCTGTGGATCAGAGGCAAGGCGCCTACCTCTAAACCTGCCAAGTACAACCAGTTGAGCCACGGTCGAACCCTAAAAACATAATCTCCATCTTTGCTGTTTGAGTCCCTTTAGGATTCTCAAAACGCCCATCACGACCTCTCGAAATTCTTCATGGTCAACCAACAGTGCTTTGTTCCCTATACACTTTGCTGGGCCTCATCTGGATATGCTGGAGCATGAAATTCAAAGTTCACCCGGCGGAGAGCCTGCAAAAGACGTTCAAGACAATTAGAAACGGATGCATTCAAAGAGCTGCTCCATACTCTGTACTCAACTTAGAACGGCTTCACCAAGAGGCAAGCAAGTGAGCAAAGGAAGTGAGCAAAGGTTCAGAAAACAACAAGCTATGTATCCAACCATCTTCCTACGATCCACACATCTGCAGTGAAAAGCACTTGTTTTTCTCAAGAAAGGTCTTTCCTGCATAATTGATTCTGACGTTGGCGTAGCCATGTGATATCACATGGCATTCACCAAGCACAGTGGCGGCCACAAAGGTGAGCCAATTGTCTGTACAGCCACCCTCGTGATGCCTTCGCTTGCTGGTCAATGTTCCAATCTCCAGTTGGGAGGTGGATGTGAGACCAGTAAAGCAGAAACCACTGACGGTGCCTTGTAGCATCGCAGGGGCAAAATCTAACAGCTCAACCTGGATCATGAAGAATGTGTCCTGATGAAATCTGCAATATGATCAAGAAGCACAGACCTGCTTGATGCGGGACCCAGGATATGCCCATGGTCGTGAGATTCGAAAGTAGATCTGCCCGTCTTGGCTGCAAGCATTTCACTTTGCATGTAGGGGACAAGCGGATCTTTCTTTCCAGCTACTATCAAGCAGGGTACCTTGTTTGCCTCAAGCATCGAAATGTGTTGCTCGTGTGACTTTGCAGCACTTGCCCAAGCCAGTGTGGAAAAAGGGTTCATTCCACCATAAATGTCAACCCAACCCTTGTCGTAGTCGTCTTCGATGGCCTTCGTCAGGACAGCCTGCCATACGTCTCCCTCCTCAACTTCAAACATCGACATAAACGAAGGTAACAAAGTCTTCTTTCGCTCTTCCTTGCTGGATTCCGGCGAAACGCCTGCCGCTGCGGCCATCATTTCCTGCAATGCTGGGTTCTCAAAAGGTGCCTGTGATGGAAGCACTTCACATGAACTGCTGCAAATCACAGCGCTATTTAGGCGGTCTTCCTTCAACCGACACATGGCTACTTGAGCAATGCAACCTCCAGTGCTGAAGCCGATGATGCTGGCCTTTGCAATGTGATGCAAATCCATAATGGCCGCCACATCATCAGCCATATCATACCAATTGTATGGAGCATAGAAGTCAGCATTCACGTCAATGCTTCCATCAGCCGAAATGACCTTACCCAATTCTTCCATGAGATTCTTGTCTTCACTGCTGCCTCCATCTGCTTGAAGACCTTTGTACCGCACACATCGCGAGGGTTGATGACGAAAAGATCGCGTGCTGCAAGTTCTTCAACGATTGGCATCATCCAATTCATTGATGAACCCGTACCGACGATGGAGATCACACAAGGCTTGGCCGGATTACCATGGAGGCTCACATCAAACGGCAAGGGTGTCTCGCTGGTCATCGGTTTAGCAGCGGCCGAGCGGCTTCTCTTTGCCCAGGAGAGCCACAACTTGAAGTGATCGCAGCCAGAAGATCAAGGGAAAATGATGATAATGGCCAGCAATGGTTGCTAATATTGGTTACTAATGTCGGTTACGAATTGGGAAATGATGAGAAGGGTGAAAAATGGCTTGCAATGGTTACTAATGGCTAATATTGTTGACGCTTGACAACGGTTCGAAAGGGTTGCGAATGTTCTCCTGAGATAATTGTTAGAGTTGACGAGTACTACTGGTTCTTCATGCTTAAGAGCGGTAGACAACAGTTCACAATGCCTAATCATGGTTGATACTGGTTGATGTCAAGAGCTCACGAAGTTCCCAGAAAATCCCCCGGTAAACGGCGGCCTCACTCAGCAAAGAATGTAACACTTGGCAAACTGTGTCACCATAACCAGGCTTCAGCTTGCCCATGCCGCCAGGCACCTCAAGGCGCTACCGATCTGAACATGACGATCTGTATCCGGTGATCCAAGGATCGCCTGCTCCTCCACCAGACCTTCCATCTAGGTTACGTGGGCTGTCCTTTGGAAGAAAGTAACTTCCATCATCAGCAAAATATGTGTTAGGATGAACCAGCATGTCTCTTAGATGACGCTCAATACAAGGAATGGAATGACCAATTCCCGCATCACCGAACCCCCCAAGCCGCGCTTTTCCTGCAGCTACCACACTGTACAGGCGCCAGAGGAAGTTTCTCAACATCTCAAGGACTCAGACCAGGAAAGAACCAACTCCTGTGATTTCGGTACTTTGAAGCTCTTGGATTCCTACAATTCATTAGCGCAGAAAGACTCAGCTGCTTGCGACTCAAGGCAAGGCTGCGGGGAAGTGACCAACCAGCTGGTTATGCACAATCCATCGCCGCGCTCAGGATTGCTGCTATGTCACAAGCCTGGCAGCCAGCAACGCTATTTTACAAAAATGAAGCACAAAAATCATCACATCAAAAGAAAAAAGATGGTACCCTATGTAGAATGTGTGCAACAGTACTAGAAGTAATTCGAATACATATGATACAACTAGTCAAAGGAATCTGGGATTGAGTTGTAAACAAATATCACTCAGTGATGCTTCTATTTGGCGACCAAAGAATAGAAATGCATTAACGCTGTCATTGCGGAAGCATCAGTTGATACTAGATATCATCGCAAATGGCCGATCCTGAAAAGATCCCAACGCAAACAAAACTCTGTTAATTTTCGGGATATTGATCAAGGGTAGGGGGCTTTGATGCTCGGCCATAATGATGGCAACAGATCTGACAAGCGGAACCACTACCTCTCCGCCACAAGGAAGAGATTCACCCCCCCTGAAACCCCGCGTGGAAGCTGTCCTCACCCTGTATATCCAGCGGCAAGAAGGAGGAATCTTCGTCTGCAACTCGAAAGGATCCTGCGCGGCTGCCCAATTTTGGGTACGGTTCCAGGCATTGGTCGATCCATGTAAAACCTATGGCCCATTCTCGAAAGCCCGGTTCTACCAACATGATAATGAATATTGCTATTACTATTGTTTTTACAACATTCAGTTGTAGTCAGGGAACAGAAGACTTTCCTGCACAAATGCCAAGAGCAAGTGAGATTCAGGCACTAGAACTTTTCAAGGACGCTCCCCCGAATCACTGATTTCCATTTTCCGAAGTCCCAATTTATGGACCTGGATACCCGTCTGGCTCTGGAAATCACCACTTACACGATGGTTTGACATTCCAAAAATGTACTGAGTGGTCATCGTTGGGATGTTACGCCCAATTTGGGGGATGACAGGCATTGACTCAACTCTATGTGCCCTTGATCTTGCATGTTCAATTATTTACATGGCTGTTGGGTGTATCCCAGAAAATGTGGTTGACGAATCTTCATGACGAATGTTCATTGACGATCCCACAAAACCATCGTTTGTTCCTGCTAAGAAATTATTGTACTTATTTATTCAGTTGTTTATTCATCATTCATACAAATCAAATATGTGTATATAATATATATATATATATTCATTTATATATCAATTTATTCATGCCTCTGTGTGTGTGTGTGTTTGGACCGGGCGTACCCGATGCGTTGGACACATCCTCCCACATTGTTTGTTGTTGATTCACCTGTCTTGCTAATACCGCTGCAGAATGCAACATTGATATTGTTTGTTGGTTCTTGGTGATTGGTTATGCACCCGTGTGTGGTGTCTCAAAGTAGGGGTGCCCCAAGAAATTGTTCGTTTATCGCTAAACATGATTAATAAGGATGACTTGGGAGGTCCCCTATGACTTGAGAAACACCCATGTGGCCTCTTACATTGTTTGTTCATCATCCCTCACCTGTTGGTTGCCGCCATTCCCAGCCTCTTTCCACCTTCAGTCGCTCTAGAAACTCGTTGCGGGTGTAGATGCGATGACCCAACTGGCGTTTATATTCCTGGGATCATGGGATCATGGCGAAGCTGTTTCACAAACATTCCTGGCCTCAAGATACCTCAAGTGAAATGTGAGAAGAGCACATTTGGTACAAATGATCTCTTCTTTTGAACGTAAGCCCTGATTGCCTTTGCCAAGACCAAGAATTTCCAGGACATTCGTAGGGATTGGGCTTTGCCAGACAGGAAACAAGGAGATTTGGCCCGAAGACTTCTCAGCTGTGAGCTGTACCACCCAAGGCTTCAAGAGAAGCGATGTGAGCCGGAGACAAGATTTGGGAAAGCCATAGCCATAGCCAAAGCCGTAGCCGTAGCCATAAGCTTAAAATGATAGCCATAGCCATAGGCTTAAAATGATAGCACACCATAGACATAGCCACAGGCTCTTTAAATGATGAATTCCAAACAAAGATCATTGTACTCCTTACGATAACCCCTCTTGGCTAACAACTGCCGCCCATCCCCTGTTGGTTGACAATCACAAACATTGACAATGGCACATGTAGCTTTTTGGGGGCCAGGATCATCTTCTAGTGAGGGGCATTGCTTCCAGCCTCCCTGAACCAAGATTCCATTTGGGGGCTATAGCAGTGACCCAGGCTCCTTGTGCGCAGCTCGGAAAGACACGGGGGGGCACAAGATCTGTGGCACTGCATCTCCATACAACTGTCTTCTTTGGCTAAACCAAACACAAGGCAATGCCACACCAAAGCAAGGCCACCTCCACTGCCCTACCATGCCAGCAACGTGGAGGGCCCACATGGGCCCACTGGTCCGTCCAGAAGGAGTAGTTTCGTTGCTCCAGCCACTTTCCCAAACAGGAGAGTTGGATCCTCAGTTCCATTGAGATGCTGAGCTCTGATTCAGATGCTACGGTGCCGGTCGGACATTGCGACCACCAAAAAAAATGCACAACTGACAACCAAAAACCGTTGCAAAAACATGGTCGAACGGCTCTTCGTTTCCCGCTGATTTGAAGTGTGGAATATGGACATTTGGCTGTCTGGCACACAAACAAAATGCGATTTGACTCTTCCAGACTACCATGTCTGGGATGGTTGGGAGTGCCACCACGGTTGTACGACAGTGGATGTACCCATTTGACTCTCCCATAAGGGCTCTTCTTCTCTAGGCCGTCCCTGGGCCATGAAAAAACAACTTTTCCATGGCCAAAATGTTTCTCTCCCAGCACCCCCGCACGGGGACTAGTCATCTTTGCTAACCAGGCAGTATCACCCCCTATACATCCCGGTGCTCCTGGGAAACACTGTAAGCCTCTGTGTATGAACAAACAATGTCCTTGGATGGTCTTGGCACGTTCTACCTCTGCATCCATCCCTCCGTCTCTGCAAAGCAGCCAACCAACGCCATCTTCTCCGCGGATATTGAATCCAGACAAGCTTGTGTAGATCTTACCAATGCTGTACCTCACGTGGAGATACTTCAAGTGTAAGCCATGAAGAGTTGATTAACAGTCCGTTCTTTGTTGCTGGATGTTTGTTTCATGGGTATACAACTTTGTGACTTTGTGATTGTTTTGCCACGGTTGTTCAACATCAAAAGACCATCAAACAAACTCCCGATTTTCTACTGGTTCGACTGCAATAAGCATGCTGCATCATGGACCTTGGCGAACCAATAGAAGCTGCCAAGTTGTGTAGCTAAGATGCAACATAAATCATTACATGTTTGAGCTGTAAGTTTCAGCTTTGTAGACAGCCAGTCAGCCCAAGTGCGACTTAGGTGCCCTATCTCGCCAGCCACAAGATTAGGTCGAGCCTTGGTTGCACTCAGATTTCCACTCGAACGATTTCCAGCTTCGGCGCAATCTGAAAATTGACGGCGATCTATTCAATTGACTGAAAACCTGAGGGTATCTTCAGAATGAAGGCAAGAGCTCCTTTTTGGACCTGTGAACATGACCAGTTTGTTCCCCGTCGTATTACCACTTGATCTGTGGTGTCCGGATCAGCACATGGCCATGGTCAAGTTATGTCAAGTTCTAATCAATGTGGCCATGGATACAGGGCCAGGTGGAGAATCCTGGGAGAAGCAAGAAATCTTATCACAACAAATCGGTTAACCCTTTCCCAAGCAGGGCACTGCAGACGCATCCTCAGGTAGAGGGCCATCGTAAAGCTCCTGGGATGAGAGCAGTCCTCCACCCTTTGATCCACGGAGAGCTGGGGCACCAAGGCTTCTCCAAAGGCACTCTTGGTATTCCATGGTATCTCCGACTCGAGAATTGCAGGAACACTTGTTTAAAAAAACACTTGTTTTAAAAGTAGGGGGGCAAGTGAAGCTACTTTCAGTTCACTTTGAAACGTTGAAAACACTTTCATCTTTCTTTTCCCATATCAGAATGGATGATGGTGGATGACCTATGATTTTAGATGGTGGGACTCTGTCCCAAAGCTTGATGAAGGATGGAGTCCCAACAGCCAACCTCCTCTACGGCAACACTAAACGATTCCAGCTTCTATGCTGTGGAGTCGGAAGTTGATCTTGGGATTGTCACCTGAGTCGAGGAAAAAAGAAAATCATTTTGGATGGCAATCCTTCGAGTAGTGAAGGATCTTTTGGAAGGCGATCTTTTGGAAGTCATTTTTCCAGCAACTGCAAGTAGTGACTGGGCTGCAACTTTGGCACTGCGCTCTAAGGCTTCCACTTGCTGCCTTGAACGCTTCAAGGTACTTCCACGTTAGCCAGTTCTCCCCATTCTGATCCTCCGCGGGCTGGGGAAATTTTGAATCCAAACAGCCTTCTTCAAAAGCTGCAAGGAGCTGAGGCAAGGAGCTAAGAGCTAAGAAGCTCTACCTTTTCATCACAAACTTCCTACTGATCCTGGATGCCCTCATCTTCACATGGGCTCCTTGTGGTACTCATTCAATCCCTGGAAGGTCAACTGCAAATTTCGATTGCAGTACAAGTAGTACCTCAGCCGTTTCAGCCAAGGTCAGCCCTGTCAACGTCGGGGTGAACATCATGACTGTCTGACAGTGATGAAGACAGTTAGGTCATGATGGACTGCCCTCTGTTTGACTTCAGACTTGAAGAAATTCTGTCTCTTTGCATGAAAGTCCTGGGAGCTGATTGCTACACTTAGCTCATCAGGACAGGCTTCACGATCCAAATGCAAGTGGAGGATTACGGATGCCATGCATGGTGTGTAGCATTCGGTTGCCAAGACGCTTGCTTCCGTCTGACTTCACTCGCTTCAAGGCCTTCTTCACATGCTTTGCTTGGTTGAAGTCCTTCCAGTCCAACCTCATGCGGCATCACTCCGCTCTTCTTTTTGATAAAGAAAACAAACCTTGAATTCGAATCTTCATTTTAGAATGGCTCAGTTGACTCACCAAAATAAGATGACTTCCCAAATCACTGGTAATTTTGCGATTCCGTAGCAGCGCACTGTCTGAGTCAGTTGTCAAATCACCACAGGAAGCCACTGCAGCAAAGAGGCACGCCATAGTATGGCTGAAGCTCTGGCAAGGGGGTGCGTTCTCTCCTCCTCCAACAAGACCCCGTCCTTCATGACTCGATTGTACATACTATGGCTTTCCACAGGGTCAATCTTTGCACCCATTTAGAAGAACCAACGGTAACCAACGCTTCATAGTTCATGATAGCTTGTTAGTCCCGATTGAACAGTTTTTGAAGCAGATTTCCAAGCAGCTCTCCTTCCAGTTGTGATGGTGAAGAAGCCCTCGTAGGCCAGCCGCGCCAGAAAGATTGGATCCTCACTTCCCAAGTGAGGATCAGAAATGGGTCCAAAAATGGCCCCCAAGTCCCTAGCAGTTTCCCTAGTAACTTGGTCCCCAATTATTACTAGGGAAACTAATGATCAGCCACTTGGTAGTTGGCCTTCACTAATGATCAGCCAATTGGTGGGTGTTTCGGGGTACCAGATGTTTCGACCAAAAGTTCCAGATGTTTCGACTGAGATCCAGGCCCAGATCTGCTTGTCGGTCCCATCGAACCTGAGACCGCTGGGCTGGTGGCTATGCTCGGAGACAGTAGCAATGCAAACCCAGATCAAGCCTTACAAATGTTTGACTTTGAAGATCTTTGGAGTTTGTGTACATCTTGGTACAAGAAAGTGAACTTTGCATTATCCGACATACATCTGTAAGAACACGGACTGTAGAATGACTAAGTTTCAGTGCTTCGATGACTGTCGCCACACATTTCTTGCAAAATGATTCAAAGGGTGAGCACACAATAGAAGGCTGAGGGGATCCGTTTGCGCTCTTGTTCCAATCGGCCCATGATTTGGATGTTGTGCCACCGACATTGAAACCAAGCAAGTTCAGCACCCATTTTGGTACAGAAAAAATGGACATCCATGTGCAAGTAGATCAGATATCATGTGAACGTTCTGCCAAATCCAGAAATGTGACGGATACAGCAAGCCAAGTGGCACAAAGTAGTTGAACGACGCTAGCCGCACAGGCGATCCATCCCGGAAACGACCCACAACCTCCACAGCCATGGACAGCTGCATAGCATGCGACCAAGCAACTTGAGAAATGCCATCAGAACCAAGTTCCCTTTCGTTCTACTTGAGTAACCATCCATTCGAGAAAATTGCAACCCATCATGCCATAACAACCTTTGACCATCTTCAATCATCATCAACGATTTCGGAACTGGCATCTGTTGTAAACAGATCTCCCAACAGAGAAACGCCAGAAGCACCATGCTACTTGGCAGTTGGCTCCGCTGGTTCTGCCGAGCCTGATTGAAATCCAAACCTCAACCGCCGAGCGAGGTTGAGGTTATCTTGCCACAACTGCTGGGGCTTCCAACTTGCAACGGATTCAGGTGGTAGAAAATGCTTGAAAGTGCAGACAACATAACAGAGGACTTCTTTCCATCAAAATCGTACTGTAAGATTACGGGTGCAACTTTTGTATTGTATATGATAATTTTACATAATCCCATAGATATGACATGACAAAACAAGATATGTTATTATATAACATAATTCCATAGATATCATGACATTATGTATGAATATGACATGACAAGACACCCATCTCTTGAAATGATCACCAGTTGCTCACCTTCGACCTGCCAAGCTGCTCAGCAAATGCTCCACCATCTCTTCGGAGGCAGTAAATCCATCCT
>VSDK01001771.1:25766-48111 GCA_009767595.1 Symbiodinium kawagutii | reverse complement strand
GCTCCTGTGCATCATTTCTTGGTGAAGATTTCTGAGGAACTGTGGAAGTCGAGAAATGAAATGCTTCGATTGCTTCAGCTCAAAGATGAAAAGCCTCTTGCTGTTCTCGGACGGACTATAGCCATTGGTCGCACCAATCAACTCTGAATAGAGAATTGATAGTGAATGAATCGCTACGTGATAGTAAATCAATGGTCAATGGTCTTTTGGGCAACGATCATTCTGCGAGTGTGGGAATACAGCGATGGAGAGTCCATTTGCTGGGTGTTGAACTTGGATGGCAGCATCTTTCCTTAGCACAACACGCACTCAATAGGTGGTCAAGCCACCCTCTACTAATGACCAGAATGCCCTTCATTCGAATGTTCACCTGATGTACCTATCTATCTGGGTGCGCATTTGCTTATGACCCACTATGTATATAAACAAATCACCAGTAACTATTGACTGGGTCCGCTGGTATTGCCTTCAGTTCTTCTGGTGCTGATTCACAGGTGCTACCAACTTGTGTCAAAAAGCATGAAAGGAGTTCCGAAAGAATTGAACATTAGAAACTAATGCGATTGTAAAGGCAAGTAAAGGTAAGGCTGATAGTGACATGTCATGATCCGCAGGGACTGTCAGGTATCCATCAACTCTGAAAGGCTTGTCCGAGCTTCAGAGAAACCTGCATGCTGGTCATAACAGTGGTAGGATCATCGAACTCGTCCCAATCTGCCTGGAGAAGTGCGAAGCAAAACGAGGCACACGGTTTTGCCATTTCCAAGTGAGTCCCAACCACAGTGCTTGGTTCATACGCATTCCTTTCACGGGTAGTTCTGTAGCTCGCAAAGCGGTAGAACCACTGGAAAGCCGCCAGCCACTTCCACAACGGCAGCTCACCACCAAAGCAGCCCTTGGTTTTTGCTGCCCGGCCTTGAGGTTCAGGAAGGTCAGCCCCCAAGCCACCAGCCTCAGGCTTAGCGAACTCTTAAGCCGCGCTCAGCCCTGCATCTTCCATGGTAAACCACAAAAAATGACCACGTCCAGGCAACTTGGACATACCATTTCTGAAACTAAATGATATGGAAGGTACTCGAAATTCAAATACGATGATGTCAACCTCCGAAGGGAAAATGTCAGCTGAGGGTCCATCGCCGTTTCTAAAAAGCCAAAGCCCCCTGATCCAAACACACCCAGTGTCGAAAACTTCGAGAAAACTGAGCTCGCAACTGAGAGAAATATTTGAACTGGTGTGCAGGGTTCTGCGCGGGATACCTGGAGCAGCTTGAGATCTGATCTCAACCGCATGCTGATAGCTTGAATGAGCTTATCAACGAGAAGCATAACCACCATCACCGTCACCACCACCACCACCACCACAACAACAACAACAACAAGAACAAGGACAGGTGTGCATACATGTCACTTGAGACTACTTGATTGCCATTGACTGAAAGAGGGCTGTCTATATATATATATATATATATGTGGTGCAGGACCCCTCAATGACTCCAAGTGGTTTACCTTACAAAACTACAATTTGCAATTTGGGAATGCTATCCCGTACCTGGACAGCCCTGAACTATCCTAAACTCAACCTTCCACAGCTTGAAAGTGCTGCTGAGTTGGACATTTTTGCGGTCACGCGAAGAAGGTCCGCGACATTGGCTTCAACTCCTTTGTGCAGAACCTGTCCAGCACCAGGAGGTGGAGAAACTACGAAACGTTCCTCAACGTGTCTATCAATTTCTTCAAAAATGTGGAATCTAGTCTTTGTGGCTTTGGTGACCCCCGTTCATTTGGGGTGTCAAAAAAGCCTAGCGAATACTTGCATGTGCAGTTAAAGATCCTCCTGCTTCCATGTTGATTTCGTCTGAACCTCTACCCAATTCAGGTCTATCAGCCTGTCAAACACTTTTGCTGTTTCATAACTAGCAAAACCCTGGCCTGTTCTCATAGTCCAGCAGCATGCACATATCAACAATCTCATCATTCATCTGAAGCGCCTTCGCCGGTGCCAAGGTTGCTTTAGGCCAGGGCAAACTGGGGACTCAAGAGGCTGTCGAAGTCCAAGCTGAGATCTACCGAGTTTTTGCCAAGCACATGGTGTCATTGAAAGCGCTTCTATTCCCGGGAAAAAAATTGGCTGAATCTCAGTCAGAAATGGGAATGCAGCATTGAGCAGTGTCACCGGCAGACAACTGTTGATGTTTCTCAAACTAGGGAACCCCGAAGTTATGGTTGGTTTATTGCGAGAATAATTGAGAAAGGATGATTTGGGGGTACCCCTATGACTTGAGAAACCACTATATCTTCAGAGTTCTTCAAGGGCATTTTGTAATCATCTCCAGCAAGGCTTTGCTGCACATGTTTCACCTGGTGACCGGACCTGCTTCTTGCCCGACTCTTGTAGCGGCACTTGCCACATTTTGGTGCAAGCAGTACTGGTCCAGTTTGATTCTAGGTACAGCTGACCCTCTAGATTCCTACCAGCAAACATAGGGCCAGCTGTGATTTTTCCTGCAATTTTTTGAGGGCCGAGTGAGAAAACAATTTTGACCGTTTACTTCCTGCAATACAATTTAGGGACTGCAACACTCAAGTGTTTGAAAACTAAATATTGCCTACCAAAAACACCATGTACACAGGAATCCCTGTTGCCAGACTTCACTGGCAAATGCAGTCATGACGGATGCTGTTTCAAGTTTAGCAACTGGCTTCTTCCACCACACAAGAAAACATTGACAAATGACCGACTCCGAAAACTCTGTGGGACCAAATGTGAAGGACATTGCATTGGCAATTTGGTATCTTCAACGTGTGGAAGGTCTAAGTGCGAGGAACGCAGAGTTTCAACTTGTTGTGCGCAGATTCTTTTTCCCGCAATTTTCTGCACCAATCTGACGTTATGACTTTAGTCTCTTTTGCTGCAGAGAACGTGGAACCATGTCAGTAGTTTGAGGGAAACATGTTTCAATTCACCAATTGCCATTCATGGAGCAGAATATGACAGCAATCTGCAAGTGCCACAAAGGTTGGGGCACAAACTTGAACGAACCTGGCAGAATCTGCGGGGTGATTGTTAAGGCAGCCTCTGTTGGATGCTGAGATTCCTGGCCCGGAACTACTTAGCCAACTTGGTCGCGCAATTCCTTGCCTCTGTGTTGAGGACACCCTCAGGGGGAGGGGGAGGCGCCGCCATGCCGCCACGACACCTGAACCCGAAGGACGCGCAGAATTTCAAAGCAGCTGCATAGGTCAAATGTGGTACACCCAGCTGATCCCAGCTGCATGCAGAATTACCCAAATTTCTTCAGTGGGGGTGCAGGTATCAAATAGATTCAAGTAGAATCAGAGGAGCTTACCCAATCGTGATAATTGGTCATCGTTTGAACCAATGGCTTTCTGCCAAGGTGAGCCACAAACATGAGACGTCGGTACCAACATGACTCCCATGGCAAGTGGATGAACCTGCAGCGGCCCGTTCACCGTTCCTGTGGCGTCCCGCTGAGCCGGAAACAGGGGGCACGAAGACTGGAAACTCAGCGGGGATGACAAAGCACAAAGATCGAAATTATTTCGACAAAGCTTTGCCTTGGTCCTGCCTTCGAGAAAACATCTCATGCTATGAAGGCTGTGGTTTCGCGCGCAATGTGACGCAAAGTGAGTCTTGATAACATAGGTGTTTTTTCCCGTATCTGCAAGCAGAGCGAACAAACGACAACCTCAACGAAAAACTTAACGCATGTTCTCCCAGCACCACTTTTTGATGCGAGCCATCTTGCCGGGACAAGACTTCCCACCGCGTCTATCTTATCTAATGGAGGAATCGAAAGCCTCCTCAGTCAATGCCTCTACCAGGACAGGGAATCGAAAGGACAAGGCAGGGAGTCATCATTCTGTTTCTTTGCAGCCCGTCGCAAATATTCCCAAAAATTCCCTGTAATGGAATGTTCGCCTTGACTGCTCGAAATCGGAGTCGGCGCCACGGCCGGCACCTGATTTCTCACCTGTTCGGTGAGCCTACGACAGATGGTTCTCCTTTTCAGGCATTGTGCCCAGAGAACGCCCATAACTCGACCTCCCTACGGCCCATAAATGAAGCGCCCCTGCGCTTCTAGGCTGAGGTCGATTCTTTCCTGCGTCGTTGCACAAGGGAAGAAGTGGAGTGGTGACTGTCCAACACAGTCACACCCTAAATAAAAATTGAACTGATTGCTCAGAACAAGGGAACGTCCGGCCGAATTCTAATCTGGATGATGTGATGATGACCAGAAACTCCTATCAGCACCTGAAATGACAGCAACAAAGCTCTTAAGCATGGACTTTCGGATTCTGATGATACCTATGAATATCTCGCAATATGGAACTGTCGTAAAGGTTCGCATCATCCAGAATTGCCAATGCTTGACGATGTCATTTGGACTCCGCCGGTCAGCCGTACTGTGAAAGGATGTCTCGGTACACCCAAAGAGCTTGTGACCATGAGCTGCCTGGTATGGCAGTTGAAAAATGCGAAGCAAGGAGACCCATGGAGACCATGACTTTGAGATAAAATGCTTTGGTGGGAAACCATTCAACTCTTTAAGACAAACCATTCGTGTATCCGCAGATTGACCGCATGTCAGCGCGGCGGCACAATCCAGGCAGCACTCACAGCAATGCTCACACCGAGAAAGCTAAGTCTAAACGAATTGAGGGATCGCTGAATGCTTCTCCAAGGCAGCCTCATTCCAGAAGCCTACCGGATACTGTGTATGTTTTCTTCCCAAGAATTGCTGTAGAAAAAAATTCAACCTCTACAAAACTGTCAGAGGGTTCTTGGCAAGGCTCTAGGCATGAGAAAAGCAGCCCTGGGTCCACACACTGCATCCTGTGCAAGTTGAGATCGAACGGCCTATCCTTTGAGCAGCAATAGACTGTCAAAACCACAGTCTTCAAGACCAGCTCTGACTCTCCCAATATCAGCTTTGTGTCCAATGTTCAGACCAAACTCAAGTTCTACTTTTTTTAGCAACATAGACTCAGAATTGTGCTTCTGGCATCATATCTACCTAACCAAGAGAACACACTTGGCTTTGCAGGGTAGGAAAAAGCATCAACATGCACCGCCGCAATCAAGCAGGTGAAAACTTCAGTGTTCGAACAAAGCAATGTCTTTACTTTCATTGCCATGAGAATCCATCAGAGAGCTGATTTGACTTGCTTAGCGAACTACCATTGTTGAGCATGGCCGTGAATCACTTTGAATGGTACTCTATGTACAAACAAGCAATTTGCGATTCACCATACACACCCATACACACTGGGTCTACAAATGGTTACACTCAATTCTATAATACATTATGAACCATGAATGATAACCCATTGAAATATAGCCATTTGCATCTTGGATCTGCAATGTATCTATCTTTATGTCTGTGCACTGTTCTATTGAGCAGATCTTGAGGTATGCCCAAAGTCTACGATAACCCTTTAGCAAAATCTCTCTGCCTTTCACTGCAGGTCTATGAGAGCATCCGAAGGACCTCAGTGCCATCGGTGAGCTGTCCTTCAGTATTTGTCCTCCAGGTGTTGTCTTGCAGATGGAAACACGATCAAACACGCAACCCTGCAGACACTGAAAATTCACAGGCCTGTGTGTGTGTACTGTACTTCTCGTTGTATGGATGCATGTCTGTATATGCACTTCTTTTACACGTACAGATACAATCTATCCTCACAGGGGGTCCAAACTACCTGCCCCTAATGGCAACAAAGTCTTCAGCACAGCCTCTGCCGATTGTCGTGACCCCTCGCCGCAGAAGCTTAGATCTGAGACTTTGATGCTCTAAACTATCCAGTCTCACGACACATGCCATGGCCAGAGGCCTGAAGCAAATCATGGTGCAGATACTGTATGTCTTTTTACTCAATGCATGACAACCAAAAATAGACAATGGAGCAAATCAATTGTGCCGCCCATCTTCCCTTTTCTCTACAGCTTCGCAAGTCAAAGACTCTCGTAATCACAAAGATCTGGGACAATCTTGTCCTCCTCATCTATAAAAAGTTCCAGCTGCCCCTCTATCCATTGGGTTACCATGACTCGTGTAAGTTCATAATAATTCTTACATCCTCTATCCAGTTGTTTCAACACAGCCCTCTGTGGCCCTGCCCACTTTGACCATGTCAGACGGAGAGAACTTAGCTTCCTACCCTCATGAATGTTTACTCATGAGCTGTCAAGTACAATCAAAACGAATCTTTTTACCAGCAAACTCCAAATAACAAGAGTGTGGACACTTTTCCAGGACCAGCACCCAAACTCAATCTGCTGCGCTGTACAAAGCAAAAACCTGCAAAAAAGAAAACCATGGCAGCAACATTCAGCTGCATTCAGTTGCACCAGTTACTTAATTATTCTACAGAACAGCAGCAACACCCAATGGAACCCTAATATCCGAAGCACACTCTCTGCAAAACAGCAGCGACATCCAACGGCACCCCGATCCCAAGCGCGTGTACTGCAGAACAGCAGCGGCGCTCAAAGGCACCCTGGATCCAAAGCCCTTCCTATACTTCGTAAAAACCCCAATAGCTCCGCTCTCTGGTGAAAACGCCTTCGTCCTACTTCGTCCTCCGATTTGACTTCAGCATATTGTGGGTGTGGGTCGAAATCAAATTGGAGGTGTCCCACTGAAGACCTTAAGATCCAGACAGGGCAGTCTGTAAACAAAGCGGGTAACAAAAACCATCTCAAGATATCTCAAGTCCTGCTCCTTAAGAACGCCAACCTTGGGGGAGTACCCCCACACCACCTCCCCTGCCCAGTTCCATAGCAGTCTCTCTGGGAAGCCCTGCGGTTGCCAAAGAGGGACTTCAACCCACGCGGCGCGACGCCAGTGCCCGACCAGAGCAATATCTAAGTTGCAAAAACACAAGCGCCAAAACATCCATTTGCTTGGAAATCTGCTCACAGTTCACCATCTCCGGAAGCACCACTCAGAGAGAGTGCTTCTCGCGTCAAATATTGCTCTGCTCCCTACGGCACCTTTGGCCAGGTGGGCCTTTGCCCAAAAAACTCCCCTAAGAGCCTGAGAGCTCTCTCCGGCACTCTATCAATTATCATAAATGATCATCAAGTATCAAGGCATAGCTGAAAAAACTTGGAATTCCAGGATCAATTCGATCTCTAGAGAGAGCACTCCAGGTCGCACTCACGCCACTGGATCACACTGGCGCAGGCTACCTGCAAGAGGCAGCGCTGGAAGCAGCGCCAGCTTCCCTCAATGCCATTGTTAACTCTTGGTGTTCTATTTGAGTTATCACTCAGAAAATGATTCTGTTTGAGTATTTCAATAGAATCTGAGTATGCCAGTAAGAAGAAAAGAGGATACGAGGTGATACTTGGACTCTAGTCGAGTACCCAGCCCTGGCAACTGTCAAAAACCTTCAATCTTAACAACGATGATCAGATGATTTCAGATGTCATTTCCCGCCTGCGATTTCACTGCGCATCCAAGCAGTGAAGTCCCTGAAGTCTTCAGGTTCCCGTTCCTGGCAGCCAACCGGACCCTATCGATCAACCAATTTCCTTTGGGGGTCCTAAGGAGAGTTCAAGCTGCAAAGCTTGAGCAAAGAATGGCATCAGGCGACTTCAATGGGCACTATTCGTCTCCACCAAATGGATATTGTTGGGTTTCCGACCCAATGTACATATCCGCTTCAGCCTTGAGTTCTGGACAGCTTTGCAGCACCTTCTTGAGTATGTGCCAAAGTAATGGCAAAACCAATGGTTTCCTAGTAAATAAAGGATCGTTTTTTTGGTGGGTTATTGGTTATCCTATGGCTTGGCACATATCTACTTGGCAGACTTGATTCGTTTCCACATTTCCGGCCCCCACCTCCCTCAGCGCTTTCAGCGCTCTGGCCGGGGATAGATGTGCGACCTGATAGTGGGACAGTACCAGCGTTGCACTGCAGGCAGCATGGTAACCCCAGTGATGAAACTTCATATCTCTACCGCAACTTGCCACTGCGTATAGAAATTTACATACCAACATATTCATATACATACCTATATGTACGCGTATAGCATTGGCACATACATGTATGTATATTTGCATATATATATATATATAATCGAGCAGCAGGACCAGTCTCAGATTTTTGCTGCAAACCCAACTGGAGGGAGAAGGACCTGTGAAGAAAAGTTCAAAAAGGACACAACAAGTTTTCAAGGCGCCGTCTTGTCAACAACGCGCCATGAGTCTCAGCGAGTGTCCGCCAAGGTGCTTCGAATCTGGGCTGATACTTGTACTTGGCCTGTCAACAGACGTTGACTAGACACTTCCAATCCAAAAGATGCTGCTTTTGCACCCTTGCCTTCCCATGCCTTCCCCCTCCGTGGTTTAGCCACGATCAAGTTCTAAAAAAAGGCTTCACCTCTTTCAGATGTGTGTTTAAGCTGCTTCCATCTCTGTTGCTCTGCATCGCTCGAATCTGCCGCCGCCCCGTGCACCACCTCCAGTACACGGAAGACATGATGAAACCTAAGCGACCAGTTCGAAGCTCTGTGAATCGGGCTGAAAAAGAATTCAATTACTCTTACTGTATATACCCAGCACATCGTGGTGGTGGTAGTAGTTCCAGTAGTACTAGTAGTACTGGTAGTAGTACAAGTAGTAGTAGTAGTAGTAGTAGTAGTAGTAGTAGTAGTAGTAGTAGTAGTAGTAGTAGTAGTAGTAGTAGTAGTAGTAGTAGTAGTAATAGTAGTAGTAGTAGTAGTAGTAGTAGTAGTAGTAGTAGTAGTAGTAGTAGTAGTAGTAGTAGTAGCAGTAGTAGTAGTAGTAGTAGGAGCCACTGCATCGAGTGACTCCACCATCTCATCCTTGCAGCGGATCCAAAGTTGTAACAGCTCCTGGCACCCAGGAAGCAGAGGCAGAGGGCCACATGACAGGCACGTTGCCAGTAACAGCATCAACAAAGAAAATACTTCCATCCACATGATTCAAACCTGTCCAAATCATAGTTGAAGGATGTTGAAGGCACGGATTTTATTAGCTTCAGTTCTATCTCTGTAGAGGGTCCAAGTTTGCTACAAAAAGCTGTGCAGTCAACTCAACTCCTCCTCACATCTCACGAGCAATTCTTCACTTGAATCTTCTGCAGGCCAAATCATGACATCTTCCAGAAGCTCCTATCGGGACATCCTCAGACACTTGGGGAGTGCCCAAATGCCTGCGGAATCGCATGAAAGAGCCAAAAAAGGCAACAGTGACAGAAAGGCAAGTCAAAGAGAGGCAGAAGAAGACAATGATTTATCTCAGAGAAGTTGCGTTGGAGAGGGACAAGTTCAGCACCATAAGGGCTAAGGGACAGAGACAAAGAGAGAGAGAGAGAGAGATCGAGCAGTAGAGAAGTCTGAGAGAGCAAGAGAGGGGAAAAAAAGTAGAAACAACTGAGAGAGATGACTTTGAAGGGACTTCGTTGAGAGAAAGAGGTTCGAGCAAGAAACCTTGGAAAAGGAAAGATCTAGAAATGAGAGGAGCTTGAGAGAGATAGTTTTCAGTGAGATAGAAGATTTATAGAAGAGATTATTTTCAGCAAAATATTCAAGCTCGACCGCAAAGAAAGAGTTTAAGAACAAGAAGTTGAAGAAGGAAGGAAATTGAGCTGAGAGAGAGAGAGAGCGAGACAGAGAGCAAGACCAAGAAGGAGAGCGAGAGCGGGAAGGAATAAATAGGAACAAGAAGTCTAGTACCACCAGCAATGCGAAAGGCGCATAAGATGTACCAAGTGCCACACGTTTGGAAAAGGAAAAAAATAAAGTAAGATAAGTTGGAGTGAGAAAAGTTTGAGGGAGACAGGTTTGAGAAGTGTGAGGAGAAGCCGGAGGGAGGGATGAGGACGCAAAAGGAAGGATGAAGGGGAGAGTGAGGTAGCTTGCAACGCGGGAAGAAATATCACCACTGTTGAATGCTTAAAAATCGAGACAAAGACTATTTTGCTCATGTCTGCATCTGTCCGGCGGAGTACGGATAGGTTTTGACCTACAATATCAGAATTGGCAAACAAAAACAAAGTGAATGAACTGGATCTTGGAATTTCAAACCATGCAACCTGCCCTCTTGCACAGCAAGGCCAAACGCTGCAAAAAACTGGAGGATGGAGCACCAGCTCACAGCGCCATGGATTGCAAATCATGTTGCTGCCCGGAGAGCATGTTGCTACAGGTTCAGACAAATCAGTCACTCCCATCCACCGCATCCACTCCCCTTGAAACTGAAAAATGAGCATGTGCCAAAAAAGTGGCACCTCCAAAACCAATGGTTTCCACGTGTAAAATGATCACGTGTAAAATGATCATTAGCTTTGGTGGGACCCATTGGCTACTGGTGGCACCCATTTGTTCCCCTAGGCCTTGGCACCCAACTGCCACTCCTGCCGTTTCTTCTCTGGCGCATCAAACACCCGCAAGGAAGCAGCCAGAGCTCCGGCCTCGGCTGCACCAGCCAGGAAAAAGTTGATGGAAAGATGTATGATCAGAAACCCATGGGAATCCCCACAAAAATTAGATAAAAGTCACAGGGTCTCCATGGATTTCCATGGGTTTCCATGGGTTTCCATGGGTTTCCATGGGTTTCCTTGCTTCGAAACTTTTCCATCGACCCAAGATCAACCCATGATAGGCTTCTATGACCAGAGAACTATCATTTGTTGGTTCAGTGCAGGCAGATGCTTAGTGCCAGACGGCCAAGTAGGCATGAGGGAATCCATGCTGGCGGGGACGAAACGAGAGTGGCACACTTCACACAACTTTTTACTTTGCTATCACGGTCAAGCTCGTTGGTGAATGCTCAAAAAAGGATGCTTCGCCTGCAGTACTTGATTTGCCTATCTCACTTCTACACAGACAAGTCTTAGGTGTTGCGTTTTCAGACAAGGCAACAGATCTTCTAAAGCCTTCAGGGGTGACTCAATCACATCATTGATTGCACCTGCCTAAGACTCAATAAATATATTGAAGGGAGTATGGCTTAAAGGACTCAATCATCTTTGATTACACGTGCCTGAAACGTGATGATTTAGTTGAAGAGCTTCGCCCACCAGCCTGAACTTCAGGCTCAAACATGGCCAGTTCCAGGAGGAAGTTGGCCAAGCTGATCCAGCGTCCAGCCTGGCGCAGCTCCAAGGCATCTATTGATTTTTGATGCTTGTCAGCAGCTTAGCATGATGATTATAATTGGTTTTGATAATTTTACTACCTATTCTGATTGAAATTTTGCGTATCATTCTTGGTTGGTAGTAAGCACCTGGTGTCAAAATGGCTCGCAAAAATCCCAATTCACCCCCCAGAGTCAACAATTGACATGAATTCCGTCTCGGAAATCCAATGATATGGATTTCCGTTTGGTTGGATATGTGAGAATGGGAAATATTGTAGCTGTGTCCACACAATGATACTCCGCAACAAATGCTGCGGCATCGTGTGAGCTTCTGAGGAGCAATACCTTCGTCTTAAGCACTTAACACACCACGTGCAAAGACGTTTTCCACCGGGCTGGGCGTCCCATGCGATCAGAATCCCATCACAGCTTTCATTAAAAGACACTGAGGGCGTTGCCCCATTTTAGGGCACAGCCGCTTCATTTTACGCGCAGTCGGACGAAGAAGTTCCTCCGTTTCAGCGATCCGAAAAATCTTGACGCAGTGGTGTTGCCGCTTATGACCCAGCAAAGCTGCAAAGCTCATCTCAGCTACAAGTCTCACTTGCAGCCAGTGCTTCTTTGGCCCGTTTCTTCGCTGTCTTTTCGCTGTAGCCGCCGGGTCGTGCCACATGGCCCTCCGTCAGCGTAGACCATTCGGGCCCGGGGCGTCGTTCACCAAAGTGACGGCTGCGATAGTCCAACATAGCTTGGCAGCCTGAAACGCACATCATACATGTCATATGCATGTCGTATGCATGTCATGTACATGTCATATGCATGTCATATGTGTATATCATACATGTAGATCTACATAACCTACAGTAACCTACTCAACAGCTTTACAAATGATCTGATCCCCAACTGAAGCGCCACGAGTCATCCTGACCTCTTGCTGCTTCCATGAAGGTGGTCCAGGGGCTGGACCCTTCCATTGGTGTTCGCTTCAATTCATTGGCCAACTGCTTCAACTGTTCCAACTTTGGGATGGGATCGGCTGAAGGTGCCTGCCAGGGATGGGAAGAGACCTGTGGCAACCTAGACACCATTCATGATGGTGATGCTGGTGGTGGTGATGATGACTTGTGATTTTGATCATTGTCGTGGTTGCCATTCTGGTCATTACACGTCATTACCACGTATAGTGATCAGGATTGCAAGTAGAGGAGGAAGACAACCATGACGACGAGGCGGCTGACATTGCAGCTTGTTCCATACCAGCACTTGACATTTCCAAATCTGACAACCCCTATGAAACTGTCTCTCAAGACCGACTCCAATCATCAAAATCCTCTGTAGTTTGAAGCCCTGCTATGATTTAGCCAATATTCTGGCCACAGAAGATCCAGGGGCGTTGGAGAATCGTCACCATCTTGGATCTATTGACAGATATCTCTGCCAGGCAAGGGATGGGCCCCTGCCTGTATACGGCCTTGGTGGGCGGCCCACTGTGGGCCCCTGCCTTGTCAATCAAGAAGTTGGCATGATGCACTGCAAGGCCCTCGGGAAGCGGACCTGAAAATGCCATGGAGGAAGCCCAGATCTCACTGGGCCAGCGATTCCATCGCAATCCGAACTCACCAAATGCATGACCTGGGCCGGCCAGTGATCCTCTGCGTATCCTTGGGATCAAGGGATGGGCACAGGAAAAATCTATGAAAGGTAAGAGCAAAACTACGTTTAAGCCTGGTATTCTTGCAAACATGGCAAAAACAAAGCAAATTCCGTATGTCTGCAGCCGCCAATTGCCAAGTCAGGACCTGAATAGAGAGAATTGTTCACCACTCTCTGGTCCAAAGCTTGTGTCCGGCTGATCTCAGCATGAACGTAGTCCCAAAAGCCACGACAGGCAGCAGTGTTTCTCATGGCCATGAAACCGATGTTGACTCCTGCAAAGATTACAGCCCTCTTAAGAGAGACACAGAGATATACCGAGGGGTTGCATCAGTTGTCACCTGTCCCAACTATAAAAACTCCAGAGCCTTTTCACCTTGCCAAAAAATCACACAAAAGTGAGTGGTAGATGTATTCTTGTTGCTTTTTGCATAGAACAAATAGGGTTGCAAAGTGTGTGTGTGTGTATCTGTGTGCATGTGTCTTTGTTAAGCACTCCAGGCCTATGTCCTCAAACTCCTTTTGGAAAATGATGTCTGCTCCATCTGCCATTGATTTCTGCAAAATTTGATCAATGGGTTGGAAATATTGCACATCCACATCTGTGAACAAGAAGACCTCGTCTTTGTCGACTTCGTCGAGGGCCTTTCGAATCTTTGCCGATTTGTACAAATAAGTTGGCATTCCTCCACCTGCACCTGGCATGACCCGCAGTGGTGTCCCTTGAAATGATCAGAACAAATCGGTCCAAATGTGCAGCACAAAGGGAGAAGGTGAATTAAAATCATCACCTCATTAAAATCATCACCTCTTCTCAACCTAGGTACGATTATTTCCCTTGAGGTCGTCAAGGATGTCCTCCTGCAGCTGAAATGCAGAGCCAGCCCCAGAAGACTCCATAGAGGCCACCATGTAGTCACGTAGCGGAACAAATTTTGAGTCGTAAAAGAAAAAGACCTTCATCGATGGATGGTTGCTTGGCGCCCATGGACAATGGTTCAACGTGACAGCGGGCAGAGCCAAGATCTAACGAATTCCCCCCCAGAATTACTGTTGGTATGCTGGTAGTAACGGATCGCAACAATCACAATACTGTCCAACAATGACAGCTAGTCGAATCAAAGGATAATGGCAATCACTCCGTCTCCAATCCACATCTGCTCGTCTGTACACAACATGTGCAAGGCAAAACACTTGCCCCATCCATCTTTAGCATCATAGTATCATATCATGTGGCATAGATCTCCTAACATTTCCTTTTCCATTTGGACAATTATCACATAGGACTTGAGTTTGTTCCAAGTAATCAGCGCGAAAAACTCAGCAAGTATTTCTTTCAAGCACAGCAAGTCATTTTTTCAAGTGAAAACAGCCAGCTTTTAAGCGCCTGATCTTCATGTCGCAGGTGAGCAGTTAAACCTTGGCACACATGGCAACGCAATGGTGCTGCGATCAGTCACTGCATCACAATTTGCAGCGTCTTAACAGACTTCAACGTTCAAATGGGTGTTTCTCAAAACAGGGGAACCCCGGAATTGGTTGGTTTATTACTAAAACAAGTCATAATTGGATGATTTGGGTGTACCCGTATTTTGAGAAACATTCAGATAGCAGCATGACCAGTTCCAAGTGCCGCGACTTCGTAGGAATGTCAAAGGCGTCGGCAAGCCTACCACGTACCGAAGCCTGCAGATTTTTGACCAAAGAAACTTAGTGACTCATGAAGTATCTTCATTGTGGATATTTGCGGATGCTGCCATCATTTGCAACAAGACATAGCAAATTGTTCACTCTGAACCTGAACCAATAGAAATAGCACCTTCTAGCAGCCTGTCAGACACATCCTTCACCTTTGCCATTGCCCTGCTGTGCTGCAAATACAAACCTTCCATGACGGTGCACAATGCAACACGGTGGTCTCCCCACCTGGATAGGATTTGCAGCTCCACGCGAAGGATCTGAATCATTGGAATCTGACCCTGGCGCCGAGTCCTTCTGACTCTCTGACGCAATGGTCGGACTTCTGTGACGAAAAAGCACTGATTTCGGGGTCCAAGATATTTGAAACCCCGGAGTTGTCAAGTGTGTGTGTGAGAGAACCTTGGGTGGAACTAGCTTTGGCGAAGACAGCTAGAGATCACGTGGACACCAATACTCAACGCAGATCCAACAGAATGGAGCTTTTCATGAATCTAGGGAGCCAATGGGAAGCAGCCAACACGCTGGAGACTTCACAATGAGTTTTGGAGGATCGCAGCGCGGCACCCTGCACATGTGCGACAGGATTTGTTTCCATTCTTTGTCAGGGTGATCGCTGAAGCCTGAGCAATGCTGTCTGGTGAAGCATCCAACATCACAGCTGTGTACTTCTTCTTAGCCATGTGCTTTCTCAGAGGCTCAACATTTCAGCTGTCCAGCTGGTGATATCCCCAAAGCATCCATCAGAAATCATCAGCATTGGGTTGGGGACTAGCTGTATTGGTGTCTGGCAGGCCACTCACGAACAAACCCGTTTGAACATAGCTACAAGAATGTCCTAGAGAAAAATAAGAGTACTGCCAACCATCTTGCAAGCTTGCATCATGGACGAGGCAGCGCGACAACGCCCGCGGGTGGGACGACAAACTAAGGCGCGCTCCATCTGTTTTGAACTCTGTGCAGACCTCGTGAACGCTGTGAATCTTTGGAAGGCGAGCTGCAATTGGTAAGCGTTGCAGCCAAATTGGTGTTATGTACAGTGTCTTGCACATCAATAAATGGCTTTTTGACTTCCCTATTTCCTTTCTCCAAAGAACAAAGTTTCACAAGAAAAATATTGTTGCTACCTCAGCTGCTGGGCAGCAAACAACGGCCAGTAAGATGCACTGCAGGCAGCCATGTGGCAGATTTTCTTCTCCTGAGCAGGATGTCAGAAGCTAAAGAGTGATATATAAGGGTGATAGGATCTTGTATCTAAGTCTCCAAAGACTAACACTCTGGTAGTGTAACGTGTCAACACTTTGCTGTGTCAAATCCATCAAGAGGCGTCAACATCTTATGATCTTCAAGTTTGAGGAAAAGCAACAGCATGTCCTAACATTTGCAATCAGAAAATCCAGCTCAATAAAGGAGGACACTTACGACCTGACTCAATCCCTGGCACAACCGGTGCCCTTCCCCTTGAAGTGACGCCTCCATAGGTTGCCACTAACCTGGTGAAAAGGCAACGGCAGTGACTGCAATCGCTGGGGCGCTGTGAAGCGACAGTCAACTCCATTGGGAAAATGGTTGAAACATGTTGAAACCGTTGATGAAAACGTTGATGAAATGGTTGATGAAATCTTTGATGAAACTGTTGATAAAACTTGATACAACATGTTCAAGGCCTTGGCGTGAATTGTTGAAATGGAATTCTCATTCAGCCGTGCAAATGGGTTGAACTCCAAACTTGTGCAGAGAAAATCCATTCTGTCGCGAATCTCGACACACCTGTCAATGTTCAGGGCAACGCCGTGAACCTCACACATCAAAGTCAGCCAATATGCTCAATAACAGGCAGTGTCTCGTCTCCACACAACGCCGTCATTGACAATCAAACGTAGGTGGCTCTGAAGTCCCAGCCATTGAATCGTCCAAGCCGAGCACGTTAAATGCCTACGCATTCAAGTCACTCTGGGTACGTATTTAGTCCCTTCTGAACAGTTGCTGCACTTGAAAAAAAGACACCATGTCTGACGAAAAGCAAGTCATCTCAAACTGACCGTTCTGTACTGGGACCTTACTCGAACAAGCAAACACAAGCGCGACAAAGGGCCTGCATGATCCAAATAAGCAAGTCTGCACGCTGCGGAATCGCCAAGGCTCTCACCTGGCAGAGTCTTGTGCAGATTTTGCAACGCACAAACTTCAGCTCTTTCAAAAAGGAAGAAAGAGGAGGAAACAAAGTAAGAAACTTAAGAGAGAGGAAGAAAGAGGAAGAGGAAAGGAGAAGAGGAAAGGAGGACAGGAGACTTTCAGCATTGTGCGAAGAGGAAGGGAGATCAGCTGTACAAAAATGAAGAAACACAGAAAATGAAGTGATTTAGAGATATCGAAGGTAGATGGTTCGCAGGTTTTGCAATACCGAGTTGAGCCACACCAATTCGCTAGCAATGTTCATAGGAACTTCCGCCAGCGCTACCACACGATGAGGCTTTGGCCTGGCATCACTACGCATGGTGTGCCGAAGTAGGAGACAAAAATGGAGAAATACTTGGAATGAATACTTGGAATGAATACTTGGAATGAATACTTGGAATGAATACTTGGAATGAATACTTGGAATGAATACTTGGAATGAATACTTGGAATGAATACTTGGAATGAATACTTGGAATGAATACTTGGAATGATTTCTTGGCATTTACTGGAGAATACAACGAAATGAAGAATTCTTGTCTCACAAATCTGCGAGACATGCAACGCTGTAGGGGACATGCGCAAGAGAATACCACCCGCGTATGGTACAAGGGGTCAAATTCTGTGCGTTCAGAGCCACAACGTACAGTCCTGCATCTTGAACCATCTCTTAGTTCAAATGGGTTTGACTAAGTCATCTGGGTTCAACTTCCGTTCTCTCCCAGTCAAACCCGTGTGCACCTCTCTCGCTCAGACAGATCATACTGCGCTCGCAGAATTGAATCCACACTTTCGGCCATTGTGGCCTGGCTGGAGCACTGGTAAATGAGAAGTCCAAATGAATGGGAAAGTCTTGGGAAAAGTCTTGGGAAAAGTCTTGGGAAAGGCTTGGGAAAAGGCTTGGGAAAGGCCTGGGAAAAGGCTTGGGAAAAGTCTTGGGAAAAGGCTTGGGAAAGGCATGAAATGGATCAACATTGGAATGATGAAGGTCTGCCACATCCCTTAACAGAAAGCCGTTGCACTGAGACTTTCAAAAATTCTGCAAAATCATGCTGAGGTTCTTGGCTTGGGGGTGCTGTGGCTCGAGGTCACAACATGGCGGAATGGGAAGAGGTAGCTAGATTTTGGGAGTTCCAACTTGCAGTGCTGGCTTGTGGGCCAAAGGCAAGAACGATACAGAGTGGACAAAACATGATCACTTCAGTGTCGCAAAAGTGACTTTGCAAAGCAACTATGATGAAAGCAGTACTGAAGGGATTGCACTCTTCTGCCATCTCAAGCTCCAACTGCTCTCCTCTAATGCTTCTGCATAATCTGGCGAATTACTCTTGGCCTCAGATTGATCACTTGAATCTTCTCACAAGCTGAGCATACAAGCAAAATGCCTCGAAAGCAGGCATTCACAATCCATGGTTTTAGTATGTAAATCCAGGGAGTTTTACTTGACGGTGATGTTTTCCCCACAAACAACGGATGGTTTATGAACATGAATCTCACATTGCTGTATTTCTAGATCTTGACTTTTGCCCTCTCCTTGATGCAGATCTATTCCACTAGTGCCAAAAGGCACTCGTTGTACCTTTGATTCCCTGCTCTTCCCCTTTGCCCCTCCGTTTCCAAGGATAAAAGAGAACTTGCAAATGATTGCCTTTCACATCTGCTTGAAACTTGAAGTTACTGTCGACCAGAAAACCAAGCATGTAGCTTGCAAGAACTTCGCCAGCGATGTTGTTGGCCGTTCGTCAGCCTTGAACACGTCAAGGCTTAATGCGCAGAGCTAGATGCACAAAGAAGTTTCTCATTTTTCTCATTAAAGGGAAAGACTTTCAGGTGCTAACATGACAGCAACTCGCTGCTCCAGCCTGGGAAAGAAGCTCGTCCAGCATGCCCTGGGAACAGCACGACATCAGCAACAGTTCAACAGGGAAAAATTGTTTTGTTGCAAACTAAGAACCACAACAACATTGTTTGAGATCATGTTTTTCAGCAAAGAAATATTGTAAATGGAGCTTTGCTAGGTGTTGTCGCTATTTTCTCACATGGAGCGTTTATACATACATAATACATAAACAATAGAAGTAAAAAAATGATTAATAAATAAATAAATAAAGAAAGAATAAATAAAAACCTCAGTACATAAATACATCCATACCATACCATACCATATCATGCCATACCATACCAGACCAGACCAGACCTTACCATACCATACCATACCATGCCATGCCATGCCATACCATATCATACCAGACCAGACCAGACCAGACCTTACCATATCATATCATATCATATCATACCATTCCATACCATACCATACCATACCAAACCATAACATACCATGCCATACCATACCATACCATGCCATGCCATGCCATGCCATGCCATGCCATACCCTTCTGTGCCACGCCATGCCGTACCACGCCATGCCGTACCACGCCATGCCGTGCCATGCCATGCAATGCGATGCAATACAAGACAAGCAAGACAAGACAAGATAATACAAGACAATACAAGCATGCCAAAAATAATTTGACACTTGCATTTTGCAGAGCGGCTTGCCTCGAACCTGAGGTTCTGGTGGTCAACCGAGGATATCGAACGGCTTGAAAGCACGTTTCAATTGGTCGAGCAACTTTGGCTGCAAATCATGGGTAAGTGCACATGCCTTTTGAAATGATCGAGCTCTATTGACAACCCACAAGCAACGACAAGTCGCGCCAATGACATGCACTGCATCAAGGCGGTCCAAAGATCCAGCCCACAATGCCGCAAATGTTGAATTTTTTGGCCATTTTTTCACTAGATATTGAACAAAATCAAAACATATGTGTGGAGCTGCGACCAAAATCGGGTATTCAGTTGTTTTTTCAAACGAAGTTTTGCAACCAATGGGGAGAAAAATATTGCATGTTTGGGCGAAACAAAGCATGTAGATGCAATAATCATTGCAATGCACATTCACACCTCAGAGGGGCGACGAAAGGTAGCCTCCTCAAGTGTGGTCAGAGAATGAGGGGTTTGCATGTGAGATGCTTAGGCAATATGGTGGAGGAATATTTGCAAACAATCACCTTTACGAAAATGAATGCTGGCATGTTGCCTTCATGCAACTGCACCTTTGGTCTTTTATTGTTTGTATTTTGAGGTCATGCATTTTTGAGAAAGGATCGATTTGCTTGTTGCATGGCTATAAATCACAAATTTGTTCATCCTTTGTTTGCATGGTCACTGCATGCAACTACACCTCCAAGGGTTTCTTTGCTATTTTCATTTCATTCAACTATTTGTTTACATGTGGCCTTCATGCAACTACACCTTCAAAGGTTTTGATGGTATCTTCACTCGATTCAACTACACCTTTAAAGTGATATGTCTTTGTAGGTGGCCTTCATGAAACTATCCTTAGGCTGATATTGTTTGCTGCTGGCCCTAATGTGATCAAATTTGTGGAGTTTTCATTCTTAAGCACCTGCTACCCGAGCAAGGTTTCAGTAGTTCCACGCCCTGCCTGGGTCAAGTGCTTTGTGTGGAACCTTTGTTTTTCGCATCAAAACGGGGGTTCGCAGCATTTCCCACAATTCATGTTCAACACCATTGGTTTTTGTATGTTTGTCTTGCATGTCCCACAAACGAAACAACAATCAAAATCTTACAAACAGTATGGATTTCCATGCACAAATTCAAAAACTGCAGTGTTGCCAGATTCGTTGTTCCACTTCAAAACCGTGGTACTGGCAATGTGTTTTGCAATTCATCAAAAAGCCATGGTTATTTGCATGTACCTAACATTCAAAGAACGCTGCCACAATGCAATTTTTCCAAAAAAACAAAGTACTAGTTCCCCAAAATTACAAAAACCAAACCTGTTTTGCCAGGTTTTGTGCCAGGTTTTCATGTTGCTGCCTTTACTTGCTCAAACACAAACGTTTCATACCCACTCTGCTCCCTGTAACATGAGTGATGATGATGATGATGATGATGATGATGGTGGTGGTGGTGGTGGTGGTGGCGGTAGTGGTGATGATGGTGATGATGGTGATGATGTTGTTGTTTTTCATGATGAAAGATGCAAAACTCTTTGCACATGAAAGGAAGGAAATTCAAAACAACGCGCAAGCCTCTCCATTCAAGAACTTCTTAGATCAACAATTGAGTGGATTTCTTGCTGCTTGTCACTGGTATTCCACTCTTTGCTTCTCTTTTGCTGGAAAAGGAAGACGGTGTGTCTTTTCAGCGGGAGCGCCGCATTGGCACAGCGGCTGCAATCATAAGTGAGAAGCAACAAGGTAAGTCCAGATCTTCTTTGAAAAGCAACAATTCCGTTGGTGCCTCGGCAGGGGAAATTTTTTTTTCCGGGTAGTGCCTATTGCACACGAAATGCAGGTCACTAAATGTCCAGAAAGACTGCAATAGAGATCAGTGGTTCACTAATTACAATGTAAGATGACCGTTGAGAAGCAACAGAGCAACCAGACCAACCAAACCAAACCAAAACAAACAAACAAACAACAACAAGCAAACCACACCAGCAACCACCAAACAAGAAAGGTCATCTTACTTGTCAGACAAACTAACTATGTCCTAGGTGAAACATGTGAAACTCCGCACTCATGCATCTCAGAAGTCATTCGACCGGGCATCATCATCTCATCTTGTCATGGGCCTAATTGCCACGCAGGAAGCAACAGACCCTGTGTGCCTTGCCAGGTGACAACTTCTGATAATTCAGCCAGTAGACAATGTATCCTATCGTTGCAGCTTCGCACAAAGAAAGGAAAGCATCCGTATCGAAACTGGCATGGCGAATGCGAAGATGTAAAAGCGATGGCGTCCGCACCAAAGCCATATCAAAAAAAAGGGGGGGCCCAGCCCCCCCCACACACAAAGAGCGAATCAACGATCGAAAGCCAGGCACCAGGCTAGCATACCAGGTGACTCAAGCGCCGCCACCAATCCAGGACTCGCAGAAGACCCAGCCATGAGGTAAAGATCCCAAGAAAGTTCTGCAGTGAGAGCCACGGCTAGAGAAAGCTGCGAAGCCATGTCATAATCGAAGGAAGTTTAGAAGTTTAACTTCCGACAATATGGACAACTCAGCTAGGGTAGATCGCCTATGCAGATGTGAGAAAGAAGAGATGTGAGAAAGATGAGAGTGCGAGCGCGCCAAAATGTTAGGAAAGTCGCGAAATGCTGTGTTTTGCAAGGTTTTGTGCATCATGAGAGGCCAGAAGGGTACCTCGCTAAAGCGGCGGGTGCGGACCACTGTGGCGGAAGGTGTGTGCAAAAATCGTGAAAAAACCAAGGCGCGAAGCACAATTCCAAATCAAAATCATCAAAACACGTCAGCCTCGGAGCACTTTTGACAGATGCAACTGGCACAATCGTTCAAAAACCTAGGCGCGAAGGACATTCGGAAGTCAAAATCGTAAAAACACTGCATGCTCGGAGCACTTTTAGAGGATTCCACGTTCAAAATCGTTAAAAAACCTAGGCGCCGAGCACATTTGGAAGTCAAGATCGTAAAAACACTACATGCTCGGAGCATTTTTGATGACTCATGATTCTCAAAACTGGCACGCTGCCTGCGCGCCAAGCAAATTTTTAAGATAAAATCTTGTACCAAAATAAAAACTGCAATTTTACTAGCGTTTCGGGCCACTTTTCGGAGATGTCATATGATCATG
>VSDK01001752.1:253507-271769 GCA_009767595.1 Symbiodinium kawagutii | reverse complement strand
CCGCCCCCCCCCCACCCAGCCGCTTCTCCATGATTTCCACCAAGGTTGCATCATCCAGATACAAGCTCCACAGCGAGTCCTTCACCTCCTGGTCAGGAAACTTGGCATCCCGGCGAATCTCGCAATCTCCTAGCAACCCCGCTCCCCCTTGAAGAGGGCTGCGAAGTGCCAGGCGTCGATGAGCGTGCTGCATCACTCCAACAGCACTTGCCCAGCCCATTGGAAGGACAGTGGCTCCCAGGTATGTTGATCCCGGGCAGTCAAATCCAAGGTCCTTCCAACTCACCTTCTCCTTGAAGGTCATCAGCTGGCTCCATCCCTTTGGCAAACCAAAGAGGTAAAATGCCGCCACAAGGTCGTCCGCTGAAATTCTCAGCACCTTACCTCGTGGTAGCACTATGTGCTGCAAGGCTGGAGCCCCTGTGAGGCTTCGCACATCCCCAGTGATGACCTTGGTGACCGTATTGGTCCCTCGAAAGTCCATGATGAGCCTCAACACCGGCCGCTCATCCTCCAGGTATTTGCCGGGCTTCTGAACTCCAAAAGACCCATTGAACACTGCCTGCCCCTTCACCTCATAAGGCTTCTCCACAGGCTCCACCAAGCCCCGCTCCAAAAGCTCTCGGGCTATCAAAGCCCACTGAGCTGGATCGGCGTGCACGGCAGGCGAGGGGATGTCCTCTGGCAGTTCCTCCTCCGGCACCAGGTTACTCAAAGGGTGCTCCAGCTTTTCTCTGACTTCCCCCTCGCACAGCTCTGCAAGAGAAACTCGACCACCATATCCTGCAGGGGGTAGTCCTGGAAGTATCTGGTCCAGGGTCAATCGTTGAGCTTTCTGGATCACTTCACCCTTGTAGGAAATCCTCACGTCACCCAGCTTGGCTCCCCAGGATCCTGCTTCCGGTGACCTTGGAACCTTATCCTTCACCTCAGAATCATCATCCATGAACACCTTGACCGCCTCCCAAAGCCTATCCAAGGCCATCGACTGCGCTTTTGTTGGAGGGCCCTTGTTCACTCGAGCTTTCTTGGTGCCTCCAGTCCACAAGAAGTTGAGGCATACAACAGCCAATCCGTGCCACATGAGCAATCCCCGGCGTCTGCTGACTTTGTTGGCTTTCACCTTCTCGCCCTTCTTGGTACCACTCTTCCCAGCAAGCTTTATGAACTCGCCATCGCTGAAGAGTTGGGCAAGCTCTACCTTCGAATCATCCAACAGTGGCAGAGGTAAGAGACTCCGTTGCCTCTTGTCTCCATCAGCCACGTCTGACTCTGGCATCACTGATCGATTCAGGTAGTTGCCCAAGTCGGTACCACTTCGCCAGCAGCACAAAGCCATTAAGGCCCCTGACTGCGCGATGCTGAGGTTGCCAGTGTCCTCATCCTTCAGCCATACTCGCATCAGCTCCAATGCTTCAGCTGCAGCTTGGGTTAACTCCCCAGACCTCACGGAGCTCTCGTCGAAGGACTCGGCACGGGCGTTGGGCTTCTCCTCCATGCGCTTCTCCTCGGCTGATCTTTTCCTTTCCCTTTTCCTTTTCCTTTCGTCTTCTTCCTCTGCTGCCACTTCATCCACCGATTCTTTCCTCCTCCTTTTCGGGGATTCTCTTCTTTCTTCTCCTTTGTTCCTCCTCCTTCTTCTTCTTCGGTCCCTGTCTTCCCCTTTTCTTCCATCATCCGAGGCCTTTCGCTTATCACCACGCGGCGATCTGGCGGAGGGCTTCTTCTCATCCTTTCCCAAGGCTTTGGCGTCACGGAGTCCACTGGCATCCGGGCTCCGCCGCCTATTTCCTATTTCTTTGGATGCTTTCCCTTCGCCACCATCTCCTTGAGCTTCAGGGCGTTGAGCTCGGTCTTTGCTGCTCTCTTCCGCTCTGCCTCCGTGGTCAGGGAAGCTGCGGCCGGAGGTATCAACTCCTGATGCCTGGCTGCTTGCCAACTTCCTTCGGCCAATGCTGTCTCTACAGCCTTCAGCCTCTGCATCAACAGATCTCCCAGGCGGGGGAGATCTCCCAGCAGCAGCAAATCCAACGCCTGGCCCAACGTCACCACCTCTCGGTGGTTCCGAACCCCTATCTGGCTCGGTGGGTGCTGAGTCAGCACCACTTGGGTGACGTAAGCCATCACCCGATGATCGGCCCAGCTCGTCTCCTCGCCTCCTTCGCCTGCTCTTGTCGCCAGGTACCTGCTCAGCTCTAGCATGCCGCTCTTCAAGAGCTTTCCGGGGGATTTCTGGGACAGCCGCCATATACCGTCCTCCCCCCCGGTAGAGGGCAGACGAAAACCAGCGTCTGAACCACTTGACCTCGATCTGGACCTGACACTTCGACCTGAACTTGAAGACCTCCTTCGATCTCGATCCTTTTTCCTTCGGCGGCTTCTGCTCCTTCCTCGATCCTTGTCCTTCCTTTGCTTCTCCACTAAGGCCACTCGCTGCGCCTCAGCCCTCTTCATCAAGACCGCACCAACACTCCCACGCGGGACTCCTTTGATTTTCCCTTCACCTGGTGGATCTCTTCCACCCTTCTCCGGAGCTTCAACTCCACGAGCTACACCAAGTTGATCCAGAGCTCGATCAACTCCAGTAGCATCACCCCCAACTGGAGGCCCATGCTGAGCGGTCTGAGGTGGCGCCGCCGGTTCAGGAACTCGAGGCTGGAAGTCCTTCACCATCTTCTCCAGGATCTCCAATGCCTTGGTCGTTGAGTACCCATTCTCCAACATCACACTGGGGTTCACACATCGCCATCTGTCCATATGAACTATCACTCGCCTGTCTCCTCGTGGCAACCGACATCGACATTGGGTATGCTTGCTCCGGCATACGTGGTAGACAGCTTGCCCACCGCTCAAGTCATGACTTCCATACCATTCATAGTATGGATCTGAAGCCACCACGTGGTCGGCCGTCAGAATGCCTTCATCAAAGTTCTCCCAGGCCTTGAGTTGAATGATGGCCTTTCCCTGGAGAGCTCCATTGGATTGGTAGCACTGGTACTCCACGAAGTTCCCTTTCACCATCATGTCCCGGGCCAGGTCCTGGGATTTGTCCTTCTCCTTCTCCCCATTGTTCCAGAACAGATCACTCAATCCCAGGCCACTGCTCAACATCATATTCCAGTCAGCTGCAGTTCCTCCCACGGAGAGGAGCCTCTGCTTGATATCATTGATTCTCGCCATTGCTCCTGGGCAGCTGGCAAGCACCTGCGGCTCGGGTTCCAACCCAAACCAGTGAGGCTCCACCCCACTGCAAGGTGCCCCAGCTTAAGCCCAGCTCAGGGAACGAAGCCAAGCAGCTATCTCCCGGTTCCAACCAGGAGACCAACCCTCAAGGGCTGGAGCTGCTAAGCCAGTACCTTTTTCAGACCCCCTTCACTTCAATCCCCAGCAGGCACCCCACGCAGGGGCCACCTGCTCAGGCAGAGGCAGCTCACGCAGAGCCCACCTCTACAGCCCCAGGGGTTTTGCCTTAGCAGGTTCAAGCCACTCAGAGCTGCCCACCCCACGAGGGAGTCAGGCAGCTCCAAGTAGCCCTCTCCTTGAGCTAAGAAACTACGGTTGGAGCACTTTTCATGCATGATTCCCCCGTGGAGTAAACATCCTCTTAATGTATGTCTGTATTTTTGTATGTAAGTTTCTATCTAGTTATCTACCTATCCGTCTATCTATGTATCTATCTATGTATTAAGGCATCTACGTATCTATGATGGCCACGGGAGGTCGACATCACCGAGAAGGCCACAAGATGCACCTGAATCCATGTGAGACTCAGCTCGTCCACGCCTTTCACATCTGCATGGGCAAAAAATCTCGGCACAGCAACGTTTCTGACCCGCTGAGTCAGAGGAAAAGTTGCGACGTTGGTACCCGCTGATCATACACGATACACCATGGTACAGAGAAGCTGCATCCAAGAGCTGCCTCAAGTAAGCAACCAGCTTGGAGCGCTCCTCTGGGCTCTTCTCAGCTGCTGCAGAGGCTATGGTGAACCACGGCAAGGGTGAACTTAGTGCGAATTTCTCAGAAGATTTCAGCGAAAAGGGATTCGTTTCAAGAAGGTCAAATATCTGGGGTTCAGGTGGTGCCCCAACTCCCAACTTCACAATACAGAAAAAAAACCTGCTTTACATGGCTAAAAGCAATGGAAAATATGGGACGTCACCTACTTTCACCCACAGCCATATGGGTAGAAGCTCACATCCTCACCACGATCTTGTCTTCAAAAATGATCGTGGTCAACTTGGCGTATCATCCCAGGCTGGACAAAACAGTATTAAAGATCGGCACCCACCAAAACTTTTTTTGGTATGTCCCTGGTACTTTGTATTTATGATGATACTTAGTATGGGTCGGAATGTTCATTCACCACCAGCTTTGCCAATTGCGCTACCCGCAAGGGGATGCCGGATGTACCGGGCATGTGCGTACTGCTTTGTTAATGAAGCTGGGAGACTGTGCCTTTGGTTAATCATGGTCAATGACTCGATGATGGCCAACGGCCAATGATAATTATCAGTAGTTGTAGTCAGAACTATTTAGTCTTGAACATCAATTATTGATCTTATAGTCAGAACACTTGTAAATTGTAAAAGTATTGCTGATATAACTCTGTTGATGAATGGCAAAAAAACTGCTTATCTGAATATGAATAGACTCTTCTGGTCACATCAAAATGGTGAATGGAAACATAAAATCATAGTGGCTGACAATACTCCTGCACGAAGAAAAGCCGGTGTCCCTGAAAAGCTATGCACCGGTCGATCAGATTTCCATGTCCGCTTCGTGGGGCAGGCGTGGGACAGTGAATGATCACAAGGGACTGAATGTAGATGATCGAATGGTACATCGGTGATCACCGGTGCCCCACACCGACCGCCAGAGAACACCAATATCTTGCGATAGGATTCTAAGGAGAAAGGATTTCTTTGTCCTGCCAGGGGTCATTGTCATTGTACTAACAATAGTTCACAGTAATTGTTATCCTATGGTAGACTATCCTGGAAGTGCAAAATCCACAATTCCTCATGGTTTTACCTCGAGGTTCGTTTACCAGAGGGTAGTAACCTGCATGTGTAAAGATCAATACTCATCTGGTTGTTGGTTCCAACCCCTTAGAAAAACATGTGCTTATCAACCCACCATCCCGAACATGAATAAAAAACAATGTTTGAAACCACCAACCAGTAACAAACCACAGGTCAACCATTCATGAGCTCAGATTAAGCATTGATGCACCAGTATAATAACTAAGCCTGAACCATCAACAGTTCTGGTGCTAACCACTGGCATCACTTCCTGTTGATCATGGCTTCCCAGTTTTTCAGCTGGCCAACTTACGAGGAGTTTTCAATCGCCGCCTCCTTGGAGGTATGCGACCGCAAGATGGCAAGGCTGAATGATTCGCAGTGCCTGCGATTTGGTTGTTCTAATTAAAAAGTAATGAACAAAGATTAGTTGTAGAGTTGCCTGTTTTAATTCCCAGTTGTTGGTTTAATCGCGCTCTTCTTGTTGTTTCAAAAAGATACATGCAGTGAAATGCACTTATTTTTCGGAGGAAGGGTCACGACATATACAACGAAAGAGCGTCGCCTTTCCCATAAAAACACACTGCGGACTCAAGACGAGCAATGGTCGAAACAGGAAACCACTTCTAGTCTCAGGTCGCTTCGCTCCCGTTTACTATTTTCACTATAAAATGGTTGGTTTACTACATTTTAAGAAATGGTTTACGCTCCGCTTTATTCCTATATAAATGACTAATTGTGGGATGTCAGTTTGGTTTACCGTCAGCCATGTGGGGGGACGATCAGAGACAGATCGCGGCTTCTGATCTCATCCCCACACTGTTTGGCCCCTCGAAGCGGGGCCTGCAGCCAGCAGCCAAGGTATAAATTGAAAAGGTGAAACGAAAAACCTGTGGTCTGAGCTGGGACCTGGATCGAATTTGGAAGGACCCTTGGTATGGATGCCAAGAACAAAAGTCGTCAGATCCGGACTAGCCATGACTACTTAGCAGTTGCGCTAGTGCTTCAGCCACCCTTCGAAAAAGAATGAATATCTGGTTGTTTCACTGCATGCCAGCTCATGACAAATACTTACTGAAAGGTAAGATTACCCTCTGGCAAACTAACCTGGAAACTAAGAATCACTATGTTTAAAGGCAAAACCTAACCATTAAATCTAACCCTATACCTCCGAGTTAGGTTAGTTAGAAACCAACCAACCTAACTGGTAAAACCATGTTTACTGGTAAAACCTAGTTGGTTATTGTGGTTAAATTTACTATGTTTAACACTGTATGTTAGCTATGTTGAGTGGTAAATTTCAAGGAAAAAACGAAAAACCACTGTAAATTGTGGATTTCCACTTCCGTGTTTGGCAGCGCAGCCTCCATGCCGAGCAGGGAGGTGCTCAACAGTTGAGCCCATACACAATCACCGTTGCGTCGTTGTCCGACACATTTGGGATGTTTGGTTGGTTGGTTGGTTGGTTGGGTGGTTGGTTGGTTGGTTGGTTGGTTGACTAATATTTTCGTATATGTTCGGGAGGTTGACTAATATGTTCATGATTGCTTACAACCACCAACAGTGCAGCTTTGCTGAAACAACTGCAGCTATTCCCAAATCTCTTGAGGCGAAGTTCATCGTCTTGCCTGTCTTCGCGAGTTAGAACTGGCAGGGTGAAAATGGTGTCATGACTTTCGACATCTTTAGATCATCCATAGATCAATAGGCAACCATGGATGGCTGATCTATGGAACCATCCAGTATCATCTAATGATCCATTTATGAATCCTGGTGGATTGAGATCCAAGGCTATACCAACTGGTTTTATCAAGTTATATCATGTTACATCACTCTATGCTCCTAGCTATCTCTAGCGGCATGAGGCAATGATTCGCCGCTGGTGAGATTGATGACATCTGTCGCAATTGCGACCTGCCGTCGCAATCGCGACCAGGACCCAGCTCCTGAACCCCTCACTGTCCTCGGCTTCAGAAGGGTACACCCTCGTGGGTTAAAAGAGTTCGTCCTCGTGGATAAAAGAGTTCTTGCGATGAGCTTCAGGTGCCTGACAAGCCGACAGAAATTCGGAGTGGAGAGGGCCTGAAGGATGTCTGACAAGATGATTTTTCCCCACAAACTAAGGGAAACTTTCCGACTTTTGATCAGTTGGATGCTCGCGGAGGACCCAACGATGTCTGGATTCCAGATGTGGCGATGTGCTTCCACGATCTAGATTCTTCTCACTATTCTAGATGGCGCCTAGCATCGGCAGCATGATCGCAGCTGGATGAGCTAGCTGAAGTCGACAGCTGCTTCTCATACGGTCGAAATCAACTTACCTCTAAGATCCAACCCCATGCGCAGATCTTTCCCACATGCCGATTGCCCAATTCCCGTTCAGAGATAGCTCACAATTCACAATTCTTGAGCTTTGCTTTAACAAGCTGCTTAACTATATGGCCACTGACGGTCGATCACCAGAAGCCAATCCCAATTCGTTTCGCTTGCAGAGACTTCATCCTACTTACTGAATTGAGCTTGGCTTAGATGTCAGTATCGATATGTTATACATCAAACATTGCATCACATCTTAAAGCTTTGAAAATGTCGCTGGCTTCACCATGGCTGAGGGAAAGCCATCACCATCGGCCTTCGCACCATGATGTCCCAGCCCTTGCCGGGAGGCCACGCTTGCGCCGCGCTTAAGCGCAATGCGACCTGCGTAGCAAGCAAATCATTGATGTGAACAGCTGGGGTGACCCCAAGCCACATGACTGATGGTGGCTTTTGAAGCTATTCATAGTTTTGTAAGAGAGAAATTCATAGGCTTATAACAGCTTGTGAAGCTTAAGATATGATTTTCACATGCCATTCGTTTTTGAATACGGTGGATAAGCATGATGTTTGATGGTCAGGAATGGTTAAATGTCGAAGAACATAAAACCTAAAGCTTTAAACAATGGACACAAGTTATATCAATATGTCAGTATGTAATATGTAAATTTCGGGTCTAATACCCTGGATGTTGGCCACCCATCACCTCCCAGGCCTCAGGCCATGCTGTTCTTGGAAGATGTCCTGGAAGATGTCGAAGATGTCACGGACGCAGTTGGATTTGGCGAGCACGGAGGTGACTCGCCGTGGCGGCGGGTTCGGGACGCGCGCAGGCCCAGCATCATCTCAGGATCCTCAGGGCACCGTGCGGCGCCATGGGGCGGGGCCATGGGGTGGGGCACCGGTGGCAGTTCTGCCAACCTCCATGCTGGGTACAAACAACAGAGGCCTGGCTCAGTCCAGACTTTGCCAAGTTGGTTGCATGAAAACATGTCATGGGCCTCGAGTTGATGCAATCATTTTGGAGCAGCCCCATAGATAGAAGTACTCCCATGCCATAGATGATAGCTGGTTTTACAACAAGTGCTCCTTGAAGAATTGCTTCTTGGATGGGGCCAAATGTCGCTGCTAATCAGCATCTACAACAATGATCGCTTCTGGTAACACGTGTGTGGTTCGGGGTTTGGCTTCGCTCAAAAGTAACAAATTCCTTGGGTACCTTATCTCGAGAGTAAGAAATTCCTTGGGTACCAAGTTGAGTTCCGCTTGGAACGACGCTCGGAGGGTGGACGAAAGCTCAGGGAACAGCATGGCCCTTTACTCCAGCAGTGCTTCAGTTTAAAACCTGTTGTTGCTTGTGCCTGGTTTGCTAGCCAAAGGAAGCATGTCACAATGACAGATTGAGACCGCGAAAGAGAACACAAAAAAGCGAGGGAAGGCAGTGCGTGCTACCTGACATGGGTTTTGGCAGTGCTTGCTCGGACCTGACATTTGGGTTCTATAAGATGATGTTTTCAGACCTGGACGCAGCTTGACCCTGACACCATCCGATGACCCTTTTTGTCACCTCAGTCCGATGATAGAGCGCCCAGGAGGTCGTGCTTTCGAAACGCCAACCATCACGATTCGCACGATCACTACTGAGCACGATGAGCCATGAACTATTGATCCACTGCGACCACTAATCAGTTTAGCAGAATGAACCATTAATTAATCAGTAACTAAACATAATCCAATGTGAAATCACCGTTGCACAACTAAATTGGTTAGTGCTTGCAACCCCTATGAAAAATAGTCGCCGTTATAACTAACCCTATCCTATAAATCCAATTATACACCAGTTATAACCCTATAAATCCCAGCATAAATCACCATCAACTCTTTGCAGAGCCACATAGCCTTCACCCCCCAACAGCACCTCCTCCTCAGTAAAGTCCACGGAGGCAAGGAGGTTGGGATCGAATTCCTGCACGTTCACCTGACACGTTCACCGTGGGTGATGGTGGATTGATAGGCTGATTCGTTCACCTCATAAGCTGATGGTTAATAGTGATGGTGCATAGTGATGGTTAATAGTGATGATTAATAGCGATTCATTCACCTGATGGTGAATTGATACCCTCCGGTAGTCCCTAACCTGCCTAGCTGGATTTTAGCCATATCTTATTACGTGAAACCCTGGGTAAACACCAATAAACGGTGGATTTTCCATTGCTAGGTTAGTTTACCAGAGGGTAAGCTGATTCATTCACCTCATAGGCTGATGTTTAATAGTGATGGTTGATAGTGATTCATTCACCTGATGGTGAATTGCCGTTGATTATGGCCATCAATTGCTTGGTTAGTGATTGGCAATGTTAATGACTGGCTAACAGCGGACAATGATGACTATATCATGGTGAAATGAATGGTTGGTGATGCTCAATGACCATGAATCGCAGTGGTCAAGAGCGGGAATGAACTGACAGTACCACTATGTTTAACCATTACCACTTGCCACTATGATTACCCATTACCACTATGTTTAACCATTCCCCATCACTAGTTACCCAGGTAATGGTTGTTCCGTTATGATTGATGACAAACTCATGCTCAGGAGCATGGCCTTGACGCTTCCTAACGGTCACATGGTTTGCGATTCTGGTGATCCTGCCGTTGATGCTGCTTGACATTGACGAACCTGGCGAACCTGGTGAACTATTGGTTCATCAACGTTTAACCCCTGGTTCCAAGCCATAGTCCATGACACGGTACCCAATTGTTATGATTATGGAATCATGCGAATGGTACAGTATGGTAAAGATTAGTTTGACGAAAAGAATATCAAACTGGGTCTGTCTTCGTGGCTGATGATGTTGAGTGGTTAACAGTGGCGTATAGTGCTTATCTACAGGCCTATCAATCATAAATTGTTGATATGGCTGGGGGTCAAAACCCTTAGTCCCCCTGGTTCCCCCACTACTAACCATTGTTTTCCCTATGAAATTCTTGGTGAATATCCCCCATGAAAGTGGTTGCTTAACTGCTTGACCCAGCTCGCCATGTGTAGCTGGTATATCCCCATTATTGTTGACTATCATCCCCTATCACTAACCATGAACCAGCTATAACATTGGTCAAGAACGGCTCACTGTGGTAACTCGAACTGGGATACGAATCTCCTGGTTGGCAACGGCTCGGCTAATGAATCAATGCTGGGCTGCTGGGTGATGGTCTACGCTTGATGGTGATGACTGGAAGGGGAGGAGGGTGCTTCGGTTGATCGTGGTTCGTCAATCAGGTGTTACTGATCATTGCCCATGAATGAACCACCAAAAAATGAGCCGCCATGAATGAACCATCGTGAAGCAAGAACTAAGCAGTCAACCATGATTAATTAAGCACTATGAACTACCATTTTTGAAGCATTAACCATTATTAACCACCAATATGACCTTGCATCGTCCATCATTCTTAACTACCACCATGAACCACCATTGTAACTACTGGTATTAACCATTATACCCCCAATTGTGACCACTATCAACTACTGGTTGGTGGTTGAACCACCCCTATGAAAAATATTAGTCAACCAACCATTTGTTAATAAGCATTAGGAAAAATAAAAAATGATTTAAACCAACAACTAAATATCATTTCGAGATGAATAGTCACAACCATTCTAATGACCACCATTGCAATCACGATTGTAACTACCCATGGTTATAACCACAGTTTGACCATTCACCATTCATGTAACCATGATTAGCCAGTATGACCATTAACCTTCACTATTACCATCAACCATTTTGACCATGATCAACTCCCATTCTACCATCATCACCAGGAGCTTTTTCGACCCACGACGATCGCATCTCATGCTGGGTCCCGACCACGGCGCTCCAATGGAACCCGGGTTCCGCCTCCACATCCCAGGACACACGACGCGTGGGCGATCCGGGGGACAGGAGCTCCTGCGTGGGGCGCGGAGGAATGCAAGGGGCGAAATATGGCTGGTTTAATGCTTCATTCAGTCATTTAAGTGATTAAAATGATGGTGAATCGTGGTGAATCGTGGGATGGTGAATGATGGTGACTGATGGTGAATGAGGGCTAACCATGGTTTATTTGATCAAAATGACGGTTTTACTATGGTTCAAATGATGGCTTTACGTTTGACTTCATGGTTCATTGACTAAGATGACGATGGCTCGTGGTGGTTCAACTAAGAGAAGGAGCTGAGTTTGGTTTTACTATGTTGCGATGGTTTGTTAATGGTAAGTAGCTGCTTCTGTTGCAACATAATAAACATAGTTTAGCATTGCTAGGTTCAGCGAAGCAACTAATGATGGTTTACGAAGTTTTGTTTCCGTTCCTTTAGTGAATCATCATTGCACATATGTGCTCATATAAGGATATATACATATAAAGATAACTACGTATCAAGATATACACACACCCTGTATGTATTGATGGTTGGCTAATGATGGTGATCGCTGATCCACATGTTGTCGTAAATGCATTGATGGTGATCATACACAGTCGTTCAATGATCATCTGACAGGCATTAAAGCCCCCGAATTACCATAGATAGCTGGTGATTCACCATTCAATATGGGCCTTTATTTATATGCATCTACCAGGTAGAAATCTACCGCAAATCCCTACTGCCAACCATCATTGAGCAGGATCGTTGTTGACTGTTCTCATTCTCAACGTAGTGTCTATCAATAACCAACAACTATACCGACATGGTTCAATCAGTAACCATCATCAACCATCAACCATCATCCATCATCAACCATCATCCATCATTGACCGCCATCAATCACGAACCACCATCAATCATTAACCACCATCAGTCACCATCAACCATCATCAACCATCATCAATCCTCATCAATCATTAACCATTTCTCAACGACTAAGCTGCCCACCATGCTCAACCACCATCCATCACGGGCGCTCAATCGGCCGCTGCCCGCGGCGCCGCGCCGCGCCAAAGGCAGCTCCTCGGCCTCGGATTTCACCGTAGAGATGGAGCTTCGCTGCTTGCGCAGCGAGGAGGTTCGGTCCTGGAAACGGCTGAGATTTCAGGAAGAATGGCTGAGTGGATCAACTATGCTCATATTCAACTAGAATGGCTGATAGTTCAACTATGCATGATCAATTGATGGCTAATGATTTATGATGTTGCTTCGACTGTGATTGGTTAATGAATGGTTAATTAATCATTCAAAATAATGATCAATTGAAAATAATGATGGTTAATCATTTCTAATGCCTCACAATAATGGCTACTGATAGTTCATGGGGTTAATAATTGTGAACAATGAACTAGATAATGAATCAGTTCCAGGGGTTGGCTACTGATAGTGGCTACGAATGATCTAATGAACAAATTAATGAATTCATGAACTAGAAACAGCTAATTGTTGAACTAATAGTGGCTTAGTGGATACTAGTTATGGCTTAGTGGATGCTAATGGTGGCTACCATAATGGTTGCGGATATTCATGGTTCATAATAGTGGCTACTTATGGCTCATAATAGTGATTCACCTTTGGTGAGTAAGGGTGATAAATTGTTATATTATATAATATATCAATAATAGCTCATCATATATAACCAACCATGCTCATAATTGTAATGCAGGTTAATTAATAACAATAATGATTAATTATTAATTTACAATGCCTCACAATATTGGCTCATAATAGTGGCTACCAATGGTGCAAAATCATAACAATGATTAATTTCTTTTGGACTAGCAGCGGCTAGCACCTTTGACAAAGGTTAATGATGGCTGCTAATTATGCCCCAGTTGTGACTTGAAAGAATTGACAATTTTGAAAGGGGTTTACGGGGTTATCACGTTGAGAACGCTTGCTAGTGGGTATTAATCACAGTGGTCTTTGTGATTGTCAGTGATTCTGAGTGAGAGATAGTGAGAATTTATGATCAAGTAACGCTTGACTAACGGTTCATGATGTTTCAAAATGGTCCTACTAAGTCTGAGGGAATAGGTTTGACAGAAGGCGAAAGTACTCCAGTCAAGCATCAATATGTTTTCTTGAAATTTGGAACTTGGAAAAAATATAAACCATAAACGTTCAGGCTTGCGCTTTCGCCCATAAAAATTGCTTGTAGAAGCACCCAGTCACCATCGTCGTACCCGACACTCCGAGGGTAATCATTGTTTTTTCCTGCCTTGCACACTGTCGGCCTCTCGAGCACTCCAGCACGCGAATAAATCACTAACAAAATGTCACATCACGGCCTTGTCCCGTGAGTGGTGGGGTCTGGAATTGACTGCAAAGTCATCAGATCAGAACGGAAGTTCGAACAATTGGAATCAGTGTTTTTGAAAGCTCTTTCGACATTACAGAGGGAAGAAGCAGCGAGGAGAAACCAAGCTCTATGGGGGACAGAAAATGTCAAGTGCCCAAAAAATCCAGAAAGACGGCCAAAACCAAAATCTTTACAGACTGTACTTTGCTGAGCGTGACACACTTGGCAGCCCTGCTGCTTCAAAAACAAACAAGCGATAGAGCGAAATTTGGTGACAGCTTTACGAATGGAATCTTTGTCCAGCCAAGACGTGTCACGAGGGTACATAGCACAAAAATCAATCATCACCAGCAGCCAAGGTATCTTAGTACCGGCCCGACTGGACTCGAAAGAAATGGACGCTGATTGAAAGTATCTCACAAATGCATGCGCCTGCGAAGGGGAAAGTTTAGACTGAACACCACTAGTCTCTACCGTGACCTGAGGAAAGGCAGGAACATATTGAAGATTGCGCGTCTTAAGGTCAAATTCGGAAAAGTGGGCCCTCAACTCTTGCAGTATAGGTTCAAAGTTGGTTCCGCGGACACAGGCATCAACATATCTTTGCTCAACTGGGGCTATTTGAAAAACAGGGGTTTGACGTAGACAGAAGCCAGAACAGGCAGACTGTTTTCCAGAATAGCGACGGCTAGGGGGACAAGCGCACACTCGAGCGATAGAAGCAGGGAACGCGAAATCTGCATCATCACTGTTCGGATTGCCAAGGGCCCCTGTTTGGACGACCGCACTCCGTTTAGACAAAGTTGACACTATGTGGACTTGAAGTTCAACCGCTTTCTTCAGTCGTGCCTGATAAGTTTGGAATTTAGTAGCTGCCTCTGCCGTTGCCGCAGCTTTAGCCAACCGATCAGCTTCAGTATTTCCAGCGGTGAGAAACTGGGACTGGGATCTGCAACATGGACTGGCATGAGCTTTTACCTTGAAGCAACTGATGGTACCAGGAAAACTGTCCAACGCAACAGCCATCTGCATCCACAAATCTCGATTATCGCAATGCGATAGAAAAGAATCGCGCTGAGTAGTTTGAATGGAACGGACACCCTTGACAACAGCTGCGCAGTCGGTGGCTATTTGAACAGAACCTTGGAAATGATGAAGAACTAACAGGACAGCAAAAATTTCAGCACGCTGGGAAGAAATATCCGCACTTGGGACTTTGCACGCGAAGCTGACCTGACCTGGCACGAAATACGCAGCAGCACCAACACGCAGGTCCTTACATGGAGTGTGCACGCAACTTCCGTCGACAAAAACAACATCTGCAGGTTCAAAGCGGCGTTCACACGGGGGGATTTCAATCTGCGTTTCTTGGATTGCGATCCTCGGGGAAAAAATGACGCCAGTATTCCATGAAAGATTTGACTCAAGAGGGGGGTCAGGAGGTCGAGTGTCTTCGTATTTTTCGCATTGCGCAAACAAATGGTGATGTGTTTCAACCTGAAGACATTGAGGGCAAAGCTTGGTCGACGACAACCCAGCCGCAGCTAAACGGGGCGCTGTGAAAATTCGTCCTGATAAGGCTTGTCGCAAGAAATTTTTTGCATGTTCAAAATCTCTGGGGAGTTTTGCGAACAAACCACTGACACATTCAAACATTGTATCGTTCTTGAAGGATCCATCTAACAGAATCCGAGTGAGGAAAATGTCGACTTGGTGATTCTCGGGGATATGTCCAGTCTCATGCCTAGCTTGAACATGACTAATGAGAAAATCACGAACTGCATCGCCAACAATCTCAAAAAAGAAACCGTCACTGAAATCAGTAATGAAAAAATTACCGGATTTTGTCACGAACTGAAGGGCATCAGTGTCTGAAATCTGCCATTTGATCTTGTCAAGCAGAAATTTGAGAATCTTGCTCTGGCCATTAATCGCACCACCTTTTGGGGTAGGAATTTGCCTAGCATTCTGAAGGATACAACGCACTAACGAGATGTTTGTCTTTGCCAGCCGTCGCAGAGTACCTAGGACATGACAAACCCATTTACCCAAAGGATCAAGAAATGGATCACGCTGGGTGGCCATGATTAAATAAGGAGATCGTAATCTATGCGCCGAAGGATCCAAAATGTTGACTACGGCGGCTCTTAGTTTCTTGATCACCTTGTTGGAAATGCCCTGGGTCTCAGTTCCGTACACCCATTTAGAGTGCGCATGTGATTGAATAAAAAAGGGTTTGTGATGCATAGGGATTGGAAGCGTTTTGATCTTACCCAAAACCTCAATGGCACTGGTCGCCCTTTTAGACTGCAAAACCGAATTCCTAGCATGATTCAGCTGGTGAATCCTACCTAAGGATTTTGCTTGGGTAACAACCTTGAAGGGTCTACCTAATTGCTGTTGAAAAACACGACCGCTTGTTCTGGATTTTGCTAAGATCTCGGATTTCTGTTCGTTGAGGATTTGTCATATGTCAGCGTCGAAAGCAGCAATCTCATTGAAAGCCTGAACAATTTCACCGGAAGACACCTGAGGTCCCCATATCGTACAGTCATCAATGAACGTGCTGATGGAAATGGCAGGCGAAGATCTTTGGAGGGAGCGAACCAAAACTGAATACATAACATTTACCATCATCACACTCATTGAACAACCTTGGATTGCAGAATTGCACGACAAAACCTGATCCCCATAAAAACCACCAATTTTGAAAAATTTGATTTGTTGGGTATAGAAACCGGCAATAGCCCTAGTGATGGTCTGGGGTAACCCAACTTCAGCGGCAATTCCCAAAGAAACTTGAGGGATAACCATATCAAAGCACTTGAACCTGTCAATGAAGATGGCTATTTTCTCTTGAGTTTCGTCATGGAGTGATTCTGAAAATTCGGACTCGTTTGCGTCAGCAGATCTTCCGGGAATCCCTCCAAGAACTCCATCTGGGGAAATCAGGCTCATCCATGGGGTAAGATGGCGGTAACGAATGCTTGACCAAAGGGAATAGATGGCACTAGAAACCCCAATAGCTCTGATATTCTCTGGTTCCAAAAAAGGGGAATCATTTTTGGGGATTGCAGTTACGGAAATGCATCGAATAACCTTTGGCCAAGAGCCTGTTGCTTCGGCAAGCATGGCCACAAGGCGAAATGGGGTCCAACCACTTGGGGGAAGCTGTTCCAATTCCTGGTACTTCCACAAATCCAAGCCTCCAGCTTTGGTTGATGGTTTGCTCTGACACATGTTAAAGAAATCCTCGTCTGTTAAAACAGGAAGTTCACAATCCGATTTCATGGGCATGATTACCTCCCCGTACTTATTCAAAAAATCTTGGAGCATTTGTTCCGGGTCAGCATCCTTATGTTTTGAATAAATTTCTTTCATGCGACTGGAAACTGTTTGGAGCATTGTCGAAACTTTCGCGGTGAGTGCACCTTGATGTTTCATGAACTTGGGGGCAGTAGCAGATCCACCTCGCAACCATCTGTGAACAGCTTTCCTGTCTGCATACGAGGAAATCTTCAATTTGTCTCTCCACTTCTTAAGTGACTTGTTGGATTTAATGGAATCTTGGCTCCTAACTAACTTCCCAAAATCAGCCATGATTTGTTCCACATGTTGGGGGGAATCAAACGTCAAAGTAGTCACAAACCCAACTAAATTGGCAACAGTTGCGAAATTACGAACAGTACTTTGGAATTGTTGGTATCTAACAGGTATGGAAAAAGTTTCGGGGAATGAAACTTTCTTGCGAATCTCCCGAAGTAGACTTGTACATTTGGCAATCCGTTTGGATCGAAGCAACGCCTTCTTGGGGGCATAATCCGTATTAACCAGCTCAAACTTTGGGATTTGGCCCCTGACATTGGAATCAACCGTGTTCAAGGCAAAAGACTGTAAAACATCAGAAACTGCAGAGCAAGCTCTGGACCACAAGAGTTCAATGTCCTGTTGCGAGGCCGCTTCACATAAACCATTGACATGTGGGGCCAAAACTTGTTTTGCTTGTTCATTGCGATCATTCCATGCTTGCGGGGATTTGGGTTTCAAAGGAAAGTCCCACCGGTCACAGCCTTTCAAGAAGAAAGCTTTATCGGGAACATCTTCAAAAACACATCGGACGCTCACAGGCCGGTGATCGGGAAATCCAGTTTCCAACATACAGGTAGCATCCTTTATATGAACACAGGCTGCACTATTGGCTAAAATGTAATCGATCCTAGACTCTCGAATCTTCCCATTGGAAGTTCTAACAAAAGTACTGGGTACTGGTTGTTGGTGGGCAGTGCAAAACGCATCCAGCACGTCAACCCACTCCCCAGAACACAATGCTTGAGCAACGCTTGGGTTAGAACCAGGGGGATCTTGAAAGTCGCCCAGGATAAAAACCGGTGCTTTGGGTAAAGTTGCAGCGAACTCGAATACACCTTGCATGATGACTTTTCTCTTTTTGGGGGTACCAAAGGCATTCCCAGAAGGAAGGTAGCAATTGATTAGAAAGAAATGGCTATCTCCATGTACAACTTGCAAGACTTGAGCGAAAGTATCTAACTCGTAGGATTTGTCGATTTCAATTTGACGAATGGCAACTCTGGAATCAGCAAAAGTGGCAACCCCTCCATTAGGTTGACGCATTACTTTTTTCCCATTGAGCTT
>VSDK01001752.1:232376-252697 GCA_009767595.1 Symbiodinium kawagutii | reverse complement strand
TGCTTCAGTCTCGCGACTTGCCTGGATTTACTCCGCACATGCTTGGCGGTGGAACACTGGAACAATGTAGCACAGGTGGCTCCCAGCAAAGCAACATGAAACCACTGAACAAAGAAGCAACAACAAAACAAGAAAAGCCACAGCAAGAAACAAACAAGATAAGCAGGAATCAAATGAAAATACTGGAACAGCTTGTCACAGAACACTTGGGGCAGAACTGCGCTACCACACTGTTCGGCAACTCTCACGACTTCGTCTTCTTGAGCGCTGGGGATTTCACTGGCGTGCTGGAAGCACTTGCCGGAAGTCCTTTGAGGGCGCTGATTGCATCCATCAAGTCTGAAAAGCCTTTGTCCTGCTTCTGCTCCATGTTGTGGACTGAAGTTTTGAGCTCCTGGTACTCGTGTCGCACCACCTGAATGTCCTTTTGCACTACCTCCATTCTCTGCTCTAGAGTCGCCACTCGGCTGGCCATGGAAGAAGACGAAGGCATTGAGGACGTTGCTGTGGAGGACACCGGCGGCGCCGTGGAAACAACCGAAGGAGGATTGGACGTGACAATGTTTGGATTCTTTCCTTTGCCCTTGCCTTTGCCCTTGGTAGGGAAGGGTGGGCTTGGAGCAACGGCAATGGCATCCTTGACTTGTTTCACTGCCCTTTTTTGGGGCTCCAACCTTTCCAGTTGAATGACGCCAATGCTGGTCTGGAACTTTAGGTGCTTGGGCTCTTTTGCACTGAAGGCGAATACACAGCATAGCTCGCGGAAGTGAATCTGTTTTGTCGGGACAGCAACTACGCCGAGACTGGCTAAAGTCTCCGCCACCTCCTGTGCTGATGTCCCTGTTGGAAAACCCGAAATTTTCCAGTGATGCACTGCCTTTACTTCGATGTTGTCCGGTGTCCACCGGTCTTGATCTGGATACCAGAACCGTCTTGCGGCTGCAATGGTTGCATCAGATGTCCTGTAGTAAATGGTCCGACCGTTCTGAAACATGCCCAGGAATCCTTCCCGCTGATGATGGGCCTGCGCTAGTTCACTCAAAGATTCTTTTGCTTCAATGGGCAGTAGCTCAAGGCCGGATTCCGGTGAGTCGCCTATCTCCCTAATTGGCCTCACCTGAATGCTGTGGAGACCACTCCTGGCATAAATTGCGTCCCGCATGTCGGTTGGGATCATCAGCCTTTTTGCCCGGTACCCTTCTCTCTGGAAAGTTCTGTACTGGACTGTGGTGGCTTCACACCTTGCTGTCTGGAGAATTTGTTTGATGTAGTTGTCAAACTTGTCAACGGCAGAGAAGGTCTCCCAATCTTTTGGCACGGACTGATTTTGTCGAATTTCCACGAAGACACCGTTCCGATTGATCTGAGACACTTTGACGTCAACTTCGGGATCAGAGATGGAGACCCATTCAGTCGGGTCATCTGCACAATTGACGAGGGTCAAAGCTCTTGGAGTGTCCTGCTTCAACACTGGGTCATGGACTGACAATGTAGCTTCAATGATTCTATCTGGTTCGAATTTTTGCTTTATCAGCCTGTCTTTGACGAATCCTTTGGTGACAAAGACAAAAAGAGCACTGGACTGAAAGCACACGTAGTCCACCAGCGTTGTCAAAGTGACAAAGCAAACACCTTGAGCTCCGCTGTTGACTTGATCCGATGGGACCTGCTGAATATCTGATGCTGACCATGGATCTGGCCAAGATAGTTCATTCAAATCTGCTAAAGACAGACCATCACTGTGAGCGTTAGTCTCCCAAGGGGCACGCACAGAACTCGTGCCTCTTTGGAGCCAAGGGCCCGCCATTGCGCAGGGATCGCCACTGCACCGAGGAAAACCCAGGAGATGGGACCTAAGATCAACCGGGAAAAGGGGAAAACCATTACCGCACAAAACATCAAAGAAATCACACATCCCACATGCTGGTGGAGGTGAATGGGCTCCATCAGACGGAATGCACAAGCTAAAGAACATCAAACCAACAATCCATGGGGTGACTCGGTTGAGGCCCATCCCTCGTAAAAGCTCCCACGTCGTTAACGTGCACCCCATCTCCTGGGTGACCCAGAGGCCACGCACCGGACTTGATCCGGCACAGCTCCGAGGGTAATCATTGTGAACTGTCCATGACGTGGGGGCACCCGTACCGCTATACTTTGCCTCTTGATACCATCTTGAAAGCCTGTAGGTGTGACTGAGCTACCCGATTGGTTTGGAATGACAACACTTGTTGATATACTGCTGTATAGTTGCAAGTAACGAATGATCATGATGATGCTTAATTAATGACGATTCATGACAATCAATTTAATGAAGGTAATGACGCATGAGAATGTATGATGGCTGCTGGTCGATGATGGCTGATATCAAATGATGCCTGATATGATGGTCAATATGGTTGATTGCTCATGATGGCTCAGGATGGCTCATGATGGCTCATGATGGCTCATGATGATGTATATAATGACAGCCTGAGCTAATTAATGTTGGCATATGTGGAATGCTTCCGTGGAGACACGAGCTACTTCATGTGTTTGATCCGGGAATCAGGGGCTAAAGTTGGCTGCGCATTGGGGAGTTTTCTAGCTTGATGGATCTCCACTTGCTATTGGATGCTGTTGGTTCAGGTCGGTTCCCCTCATATGAACCATAGAAACCCAGCTGGGTGGGTGACCTTTCCCACGCCATCAGCCGAATCCTGCTAGATCCTGGACCCATAGCCCCCGTTCCGTCCTCCGAAATTGCGATCGAAAGTGCGCTCGACTGCTTGGCGAGAGAGGACTTGGCCTGGCAGAGATACCAACGAGGCAGAAACATCCGCCTTGCGATCACAATGTCAATAACCAAACGTGGTAGCTGTCTCAAAGGCTCCAGCACACAGAACAAAGGCTCAAATCCTTGAACTCTGGTAGTTGTCTTGTAGAAATTGTGAAGGTATTGAAAGTGGTGACTGTGACACATCTTGCTGGCAGGGCAGGGGCCCAATTGCATCTAAATCAAACCTCATTGCTGTGAGTTTGTTGTGCAAATAGTCTGGTTCTATCAACCAACAATCAATGAACAACCCTGTGCGTTGAATTGAACCCTTCATGTCCGTTGTTTGTTGCAGCTGGTTCCGAGACTGCTTGCTTCGGTGTACTGCAGACTGGTCTGCACTGATGATCAACGACTGAAGCATAATGAGGATACAGGTTAGCTATGCTGGTGGCAGACTTTTATCACAGCTATCTGTGTTAGATATGCTGGTTAGCTAACTGGTTAGCTATGCTGGTGGCAGACTTGATGCAAAAAATGCCACAGGATTTTCATTGGCAAAGTTAGGGCAAGTCGTCGAGAGCTCAAGCAGCCCCCATGGCTTGCCATGTGTGATTTTCTCCAGTTGGCTGTGAGTACCCCGTACCCCTGGTTCCCCTATCACTAACCATTGTTTTCCCTATTATTACTGGTGATTATCTTCCACTATTAGTTGGTTAATTTTGACCCATAGCCAGTTGATGATGGTTTTATGGTCTGCAAATCATGGTGAATGACACGTTGAATGACAGCGTCGCGGCCTCGGATGTTGCAGTCGAAAGGGAACTTCTCTGCTTGTTCAGCCCTGACGACTTGTCCTTTTCAGCCGCTGAATTCAAAGCGCATCGGGACGTACAGCGCTGTTCTCCCCGGGTGGCTGGGAACCCCATTTCACTGGTCGAACTGGTTTATGAATGGTTCACAATGGTTGATTTATAGTGGTTAACAACAATAATAGTGGATGATAATGGTGGATGATTGATTGATGATGGTGGATTTATAGTGGTTAACAATGATTGATAGTAGTGGATAATGACCAACAATAATGGTAAACCAACTATCTAGTTGGGTTATTACTATAGATGGTTAATAAACTGGATTATTGAGGGGCACCCCTATGAATCGAGAAACCTCCGCAGCTGAGGAACTAAGAAGATGTTGAATGGTTGGTGATAGGGGATACTGACCAACAGGGGATGCGGTGATATACCAAGTATATATGTTTATGGGATGTTCTGGGTCATTTGACGGATGTTCGCCCGAGGGGACCCACATAGAGACCTGAAGGCTTAATGTCTTCAACTCACCCAGAACATGTGGTGGTGATGAACCGATTATGACTGATACTGGTGGTTACTGATACCCTCTAGTATAATCTGGCAATGGAAAATCCATCATTTATTGGTGGTTTCCCAGGGTTTCACTAAAAGATATGGTCAAAAGCCATTGCCAGGTGACTTTACCGCAGGGTAAGCATCAATAATAACCATACAGCTGCGTGTCGAAGACTAAAAATAGCTCGATACTTTCAGTATGCCGATTCACCAGTGGGTTGACCAACCATTGCAACTTCTGCCCACAAGAAACCCGCTCAGAATATTTACGACTATGAAAACCATGGTGAAAGCAGGATTTGCGGTGGTTGGCCACCACCCTGAAATAGCTTGTTCTGCGGGAAAAGAGCATCTATTCAGCTGCTTTCCCTCCAGGGTTTCAAAGGAGATCTTCAGCTATCCAGGTCAGAATCTACCGGACGGTGAGTCATCATATCAACCATTCTTGAGGCTAACCAATGATACAAAACAGCAATTCCAGAGTCACCCATCAATCAACCACACTGTCAATCATCAGGCATCACACAACCCCACTAACCATTCATCAACCATGAATCACATGTCAATTGACCATCAACTACCCTTAAAAAACTACCGTTAGTCAACCATCAATTACCTGTAGCTCAACTTTCTGAAGCGGACCTTACCCGCCCATGGTAACCCGTAGCCGCGCCGCTTCCTCTGAGAGGGTGGTACCTTTCTTGGTGAGGTAGGCCTCTGACTCAGCCTGAGACCGATTGACAGCGGTGTTTTTTGGCAGAGCTGGTGGTAGGGTTGGAACCATTGATGGTTACCCTCTGGCAAACTAACCTGGCGATGGAAAATCCGCATTTTCTATGGCAAACCATGGGAAATCAGCCTTAAATGGTGGATTCTCCATTGCCAGGATAGTTTACCAAAGGGATCCAAAGGGTAATCATCGGGGAGAACAGCCACCAATTGTAGCGGAATTATAAAATTGTAGGTGGGAATATGGTTGATAATGGTTAATTAAGTTTAACCAGCAATGTTTAACAATATTTATTTTTTCATAATGGTTAATCGTTAATAATAGAAATCAATTGTAGGGGATATACCGACTGCATGGTGGTTTCTCAAGCCAGTTGGGGAACCCCCCAGGTTATGGTCGGTTTATTACTATGAATGTTTCATATGAAGGATAGTTACTGGGGGTGCCCCTGTAACTTGAGAAACCATCATATGATATATGCGCGTACACATATGAGCACAAGACGCTTGCAGGAGTTTGGATAGTTTGGTGGAGGTTGCAACTCAACCAAGTGCTGTGCGCGTGTTTGTGGATGATGGTTGATTGTTTTTTTCAGAGCGCATAGATGGCATAGATGTTCTTTCAGAGATGTTTTTAGATGTCAAAGATTGACTAAAGATATATATTTAAAAAACAGAGATGGCCAGAGACTGATTACGCATCACCCTGAGAGAACAATCATGATCAAGCAATACTTCAATGATTCCATGAGTGGATAAAGAATGGTAGTCATTAATGGTGGTTCATGTTGCAAAACAATTGCTGATCGATGGTTGGTCGATGGAAAAAAAATGATGGGAGATACGCTTGGGAAAAACATGGAGCTTGAAAACTTCGCCAGCTCGCCCTCCTGCTGTTGACAAGGCTTGATGGGGCCGTGGCTTTTTCCATGCCACATCTCGATCTTTTTGGAGAAAAGATGGTGTCCCTGGGCAACTTTCCTGGTTCTTCAATGTTTTTCGGCAATTGGTTCGGAATACCAAAGCTGGTAAACGGCATTCAAAACCAAACATCTCCTGCGTGGGTTGTTCCATCTTCTTCATCCATCTTCCCCAAACTGCCAAGCTTTGCCCCAGTTCAAGTTCCCCCTTAAGTTCCATGCTTGACAGGCCTTAGTTGGACCTGGCAGAATGCTGGCAACGCAGCACATTCTGCAGCCGCCACGAACTTTCACCGAGCAACATTGGGTTCAATTATGTGGCCGACAGGTTCTTTAACTTCATAGTGCTGGGAAGCAGTGCTGCTGCTGCAACCCATGGCTCAGAGCTAATACCTAAGGTATCTGCTGGCCGTGTCGCGAACGACAGTTGATCATGCCTTGAGCCAGAAAGAACAAGCGAAGGACCGTTCGCCATGAGAGAGAGCTGATGATTGGAATGTTGAGCCGTGACACAACAAGTGCGGCTGCCCCTTGTGCACAGAAATCGCCATCTTCACTGGTCCTTCAGAACTTCATGTCTATGTTTAAACATATATGCATGATCTACAACTACTGCCCAAGAAGTTACGCAACTTTGCTGCTTTGGTAAACTACATGTAGGTACGCTGGGCTAATTCTGGCTGGGAAAACTTGTTTGAATACTATCAATACCGAGCAGGGTCTTTTTCACCACATTTTTTTCATCAATGGTATATCAATGGTCCATGATCTTGATCGAGTCTTCACGATTCTTGCTTGTTTAACATATCTAGAAAAAAACATCTCTTAAAAGATCAAGTCTTACTCAAGTCTTCCTGATTCATGCTAGCCATGGTGACCACGACACGCCATGAGATCGGTTCATGAAGCCCTTGGTTGATCCATGATGCTCACCACACGATCCAACCATGGTCACCCCATGTCACCCCGGGACCCACCAGGGACTCCAGGTCGATCCAAGGCGACAGCCGTCGTGCCGGCCGTGCCTTGATGTCCATGGTTTCCAAGCGATCGCACTTGGCCACGCACAGCACCACACGCAGGCCTGGTCGTACGTACCGAAATTCCATCCAGGAGGTGCAGGTCATTTCGATGATAAGGAGGTGCCGGTTATGAATTCTAATTATTATCATTATTATTATGAATTTTAATTGTTCATGTTTATTAGTATTGTTATTGTTATCATTATGAATTGTAACTTCAGAATGGGTCAAAAGAAGGTACCTGAATCATATTGAATGGATCAGAAGAGTATGATTCATGATATTGAATTGTGTTGGTCCAGAATTATTGAATTATTATGAATGGTATCATCTCATCAATTCAGAAAGGCCAATACCCGAATTCCGGCCTCCGCTGGTGGGTGGTGAATATTGATTCATGAATGATGGTGAATACTGGTAGGGTCGATGATGGTTCATAACGAACTAGAAATGGTGAACAAGGGCCAGTACTTCTTAATCATGGCGGAGAATATCGTTTGACACTGGAAAGTAAGGTGGCTGATGGCTTAGAATGTATAATTACACTTTGAAATCGATTCGAATGGGCAACAATGGAAATGCTGAATAGAACTTATATGCAGATTGAAAAAATAATGGCATGCCGTGGTCATTTTCCACAACGGACCATGATATCCCTTTGTCAAACGAGGCAGCACAAGCCCCATAAATCTTCGAGTACAACTGTTTTTGATCAATAATTTTGCCTAGGGCAGAACTGCTGGTTGGTGGTTGAACCACCCCTATGAAAAACCTGAGAAGAAAAAACGGAAACCAGAAGTCAGTAAGTGGAAGGAGCGTCGAACGGAGACAGGAGGATTCAGAGGGTGAGGATGAGGACGGATGACAATCATTCCTCCTTCCTTCCTTCCTTCCTTCCTTCCTTCATTCATTCATTTGTTCATTCATTCATTCATTCATCCATCCCACCCACCATATGATGCAAACCAGCTTCCTCTCTAAGTGCCTGTGTCTTCCGATAGACGTCTCTCAAGTGTCCAACCCGCCTCCCCCCCCCACACCCCCTTCCTCACTTCATCAGCAAATCTCACTCCTGGCGATTTGCAAATTCATTCCTTCCTTCCTTCCTTCCTGCATTGATTAACTTGTTCATTCATTCATCCATGTGATGCATCCTCAAGCTTTTTTCTTGGTGCACACACCGTCCGATAGACCTCTCCCTTCTCCACCCCGCCCCGGCGCAAAAGTTCAACCAAACTCTGAAAAAACAGCGACAAACAGAGTGGGCGCTGCAACTAGTTGCAGCACAATTTGTACGAAACCCGTCCTCGCATCTATTTCCCCAACAAATATTTCATACGACTCTCGTTCACTCACCCATTCATTATTTCATTTCATTTCTATCATTTCAATCCTTTTTCATTTCATCCCAAGCTTCCTCTCGTGGTGCCCGTGTCTTCCAATAGACCTCTCTCAAATCTCCACCCCGCCTCCCCCCCCTCCACACCCCCTTCCCCATTTCATTCTCAATCTATCTCTACCGCTCTGGCCAGATGCCTACGGCCCATGAAGCTTCCGCCCCCTCATACCACTCTGGCCACATGCCTGCGGCCCATCAAGGTTCTGCCCCCATTCATTCATCCATCCTTCATTCGTTGATTTGTTCATGCATTCATCCATATGATACATCCTCAAGCTTCCCCTCTTGGTGCCCATGTCTTCCATACTCCACCCGCCTCCACCTCCACCCCCCACATCCCCTGCAATGCGGCGCAAAAATTCAGCCAAACTTTGAAAAAAACGCGACAAACTGAGCGGCCGCTGCACCTAGTTGCAGCACAATTTGTACGAAACCCGTCCTCGCATCTATTTCCCCACCAATATTTCATACGATTCTCGTTCACTCACTCATTCATTGTTTCATTTCATTTCTATCATTTCAATTCTTTTTCATTTCATCCCAAGTTTCCTCTCGTGGCGCCCGTGTCTTCCAATAGACCTCTCTCAAATCTCCCCCCCGCCCCCCCCCCCCATATCCCCTTTCTCATGTCATTCTCAAATCTAACTCTGGACACATGCCTATAGCTTCTGCCCCCCCGATGCGACAACAGCTGCAGCTCTGACGACAGGCATGAAATTCAACCAAACTCTGAAAAAAAGCGACAAACTCAGCGGCCGCTGCAACTAGTTGCAGAGCAACCCATGCTCGCATCCATTTCCCCAACAAATATTTCATACGATTCTCGTTCACTCACTCATTCATTGTTTCACTTCATTTCTATCATTTCAATCCCTTGTCATTTCATGCCAAACTTCCTCTCGTGGCGCCCATGTCTTCCAATAGACCTCTCTCAAATTCCCACCCCGCCTCCACCCTGAACACCCCCTTCCCTATTTCATTCTCAATCTATCTCCACCGCTCTGGCCACATGCCTGTACCCATGAAGACACTAATTGCTCATTCGTTCATTCATACATATGATGCATCCTCAAGCTATTTTCCGTCCGATAGACCTCTCTCCCGTCTCCACCCCGCCTCCACCCTCCACACCCCCTTCCCTATTTCATTCTCAATCTATCTCCCCCGCTCCGCCGAGATCCCTCTACCCATGAAGACAATAAAGCCTCATACCACTCTGGCCACATGCCTGCGACCCATCAAGGTTCTGCCCCCATTCATTCATCCATCCTTCATTCATTGATTCGCTCGTTCATTCATCCATAGGATACATCCTCAAGCTTCCCCTCTTAGTGCCCATGTCTTCAATACCCCACCCGCTACCACCCCCCACATCCCCTTCACTCCGGCGCAAAGAAAAACACGCTAAATTTTAACGCGTTTTTTTGCCCAACTCCATGTACCAAGCTGGCATGCCTGCGGCTCAGGATCTTTGATTCGTACATTCATTCCTCAAGCTTCCCTGCGTGGTCCCCTTTTCTCCCGTCCCCCCCCCGCCTCCACCCCGGTTGAGTTCGCTCATGTATACAGGAATGTGACCCCCCACCCACACCCCGCCCACACCCCCCAGGGGGGGTCGATGCCTGACCGTCTGTCAATTACCACCCGGTACAAAACCCGGAATCAGGAGCCTCCCGGGACCTGCAAATCCCCACCTTAGGGCGTCATTTTGGCCTCCTCTGCCCCGCCTCCCCCCCCACACCCCCTTTCTGATTTCATTCGCAAATCTGACTCTAGCCAGATGCCTACCGGCTGGCTTCCGTAATATGCTTGTCAACCAACCAATCCTTAATAATTACTAGGGAAAATAAAAAATGTTTGAAACCACCAACCAGTTGTTTCACCATTATTAGGCTGGTTATTATCCCCTATCATTAACCACCAACCACCAACCAGACTATTTTCGGTATCTTAACAGCAGATAGGGGTGGTTGGGGTTGAACAACCCCAATCTTACAGCAGATCTTAACCAACCACTAACCACCCCTATCTTACAGCGAGCTGAGCCAGCGATCGCAACGAGCAGAGCGGAGCCGCGCGAAGCCGCGCCCAGCCTCTGGAAATGTAGGTCTCTTTCAAGTACCTATGGCTGCTGCTGGCGGTGTCAACCCCTACAAAAAACCTATCTAAGTCAACCAACTACCCTGGAGATTCCATCAAGATTGGGGAAAATGAGAAATGTCAAAGTGCCAGCTAGAATCTGGTTGGTGGTTTCAACCCTTTTGAAAAATATTAGTCAACCAACCATTTGTTGATCAATACTATAGGGAAAAATGTGAATCAAACCACCCACCAGTAATATGGCAAATGATGGTTCATGATTTTCATATCCACCAGTCCTAGCCAGCCACCCAGGGACGGCTCAGCACTATTCCAATGCAGCGATTGGTGACCCACCAGTTGGTGAATTTGCCCATGTCCCAATTTCGAGGGGCACACGGCGATTTCCTCACCACTGGTACCATGAGAAATCAGCAAAGCGGTCGGAGTTTTTAGCCAAGTCATATCATCTTCATCCATGTTCATCGATTTTCCCTGCTGACAATGGGACCCAGAATGGCTTCCAAAGCTACTTGAAAGCCCCAGCTATGGGTCCGCTGTGGTCAGCTGCAAGATCGGTAGAAACCTGTCAAAGCCAAGCAGAGCTTCCTGGAAACAAGAGCCTCCCAACTGGCGCTGATCATCCAAGCCCACGGTATGGAGGGTCCAGGAGTGCAACATTGGGGACACTTTGAATGGCAGGTCGGTGGGCTCCCCCAAGATATGCAGCAACAGTGAGCGTGCTGCAAGCATGTTTGGATGCTTCATCATGGTTGGTGAAGTCTTGGTCGGACCTACTTTGTGACTATGGATTGATGGTGTGTGAGGATGATTCAATGGTGGTTGGCACTGGTTGATGAGTGAAGGATTGTTGAATGATGTTTAGTTGAGAATGGTCAAGTGAAGCATGCATAGGACTCTACTCGCATTCATAGGACTCTACTCCTCAGAAATTGTAAGTCCTCTTCTCTTGAACTGGAGGGTGGCTTCCCCACACGTGTCTCTAGAAAGACTCCAACATATCTCCGAAACAAATGGCTTCTACTAGACATGTATCATTCTTGTTGGACCCACGCAATACTGGGCCCCATGTTTAAGCTCCCTTTTGGCATGAGTTGTCGTGCTGATTCATGGGCCAAGTCGCTTAGCAACTTTCAAGTCATCTTCTGTCACGCCCACGTTGCCATCCACCACCATGACCTTGTGAAAAACGAAGATGGGTAGCAGCACAACTGGCCCGTTTGAAACCGGTGACACCTTTGCCAGTGCTTGGATTTGGCGCTGGCCATGGTAGTTCATCAATCAAAACTAATTAGATAATTTCTACACTTTGGCGGTCGCGAACGCATAAACAAAACCCAGATTTAGATGTTTCCAATCCAGGAAAAAATCCGGGAGTCAACTCCAATTTCAATAGTCAAAAAGCTGTGGCTCCGACACAGGAGCCACAAAAGTTCAAGAGACTGCACATAGAATACTCCTTCTACCTCTGGCAAGATTTCTAAGAGGGATCAGAGAGCCCTAGCAAATCTTAGAATCATGTGGTATCTTAATATCATGTACCGACATGACCATGGAAGTTGAAATTTCCATAATCCGTTGATTTGCCCCTCTAATACATGTCCACAACACACACATGTTATATATATATATACTGTCTACATACGTGCCTATATAGACACGCATACAGACAAATGCGCATATGAACTGTACCGACTGTACCTATGGTCTTAGCTGCACCCAAAGTTCGCAGCCGCATGCTTTCAAAACACATCTATTTCTGAAGTCCGGTAAGACTTCACATCAACTATTGCTTTCGATTAGTGGTCGTCATTAAGCATGAATGGCCATCTGTTAGCTGCTGTATCGCCTGTGATGCTATTGGGTTTTCTCGTATCCTCCTATGCTTCTCTAGCTTGGATTCACCAGGCACAGCGAATCGTCAATTTGTTTGGCCTTCAGGTCATTCGCCGGTCGTAACTACCCTGATTACGATTTATAATACTTCGTAACCACTGGCATCCACCACCCAATTGTTGAGAACAGTCATCACTACCAACGATTGCCATTACCAACCAGGTTGATGACTGACAAACATAATTTTCTATCGCGGTTGACACGCAGCACTAAGTATCAGCAACCCAAATTCTCTCTATCATGGCTGGTTGCATCTACCTTTCATCAATAAACCTGACAATGAGCCAGGGTCCATATGATGGTCTATAATATCTATTGTTGCTGATATTACTTCACCATTGCTAAGTAAGAATGAAATAGTGGTTGCTACTAGTAATATTGTTTGTTGTCGACCGCCATGGGTAATTCTTAATATCCACCATAAACACGAAAGTCATTGCTGGTTAGATCTCCTGTTATTCGCCACCTGAAACCCTTTCAACAAACCGTTTGTCGTTGGTTCCTTGTTGCAAAAGATACATACACATAATGGAGCCAAACGTTGTGTACATACATATGTAAAAGTGAGTGCCTATTTGTCGATAACTAGTATCTATTTACATATGTATGTTATATGTTTATAACTATTGATTCTTGGTCCACATACATCATATATACACACATGTTCGTTCATTCAGATATTTCAATATATATATATATATACACATATACTTTTCCCTATTATTGTTGGTGATTATCCCCCATTAGTTGGTTGATCAATTTTGACCCATAGCCACATATAGGGTCCCTATTACTGCTGCTTCTACTCTGGTTCCGCCATGCTGGGCCCGTGCCGCCCAATGACTGCTGCACAGGCTTCTCGCAGCGCCACGTCGATCTGAAACTTGATTTCTTTGGCGAAGGTCACAGTTTCCTCGACATGACTGGCAGAGTACAAGGTGGGCCCCCAAGAACTGGTATAAGTTGGTAAATAACTACTCATAACGAATCTACCTAGGCTTAACTATCAATTATAGGGGTCCCACCTTGTAGGTTATAGGGGCCAACCATATAGCTTGATGGCTGAACTAGATCGCTAAAAGTCTAACTTGTAGAGGTTATATGTCAAATCAATCATATCCCAAAACAGCTAAAAAGCTAAGTTCACAGCTGCAATCTACCCAGGTAGGTTTTTAGTCGTTAATTTTGGTATTTGGTCATGATAGTGGTTGATATGGGCTAATGATAATGGCTGATGATATGTTGATAGTGGCTTGTGGTCAAACTATGGAGGAAAGCAATCATCCGCTTCAAGAATGGTTGATGGTGCTGGAAAAAGGGTGGTAAGTGGTAGCTCCGGACAACAAGCTGGTAGTATCTAAGTGTTATACCGCAATTAACCCATTCGTTGCCCAACCAAAAATCTTCAACCAGCCCTGTTCACCGCTGGTTGGAGATTCTGGCTCGGCTCACCCCCTGGCTGGTGGATGGCTACGGCTGCTGGATGGCACAGCTGCGGGTGATGCACCACGAACTGTTAGGGTAGTTTTTTGATGTTCGGATCTCCCATCAGTATCCATGAGTATCACTTGTTTTGCACGGTGAACACCTCACGGAGAGGTAAAACTCTGCAACTTTCGTTGGTTGGGCTGTTCATTTTGGGTGGTTTCTCAAAATAGGGGGACCCCAAGGACGTGGCTGGTTCATCACCAACCAACGATTAATATGGGATGACTTGGGGGTACTCCTATGACTTGAGAAACACCCAAGTAAGGAGCCTCTGGATATCAACGATCTCACTGTCAGATCGGGAGTCCCCAACCAGGGCCACTGGGCATTTTTCTACGCTGGTTACGCCCAAGATTCATAGATCCGAGGTATCTTCAAGGGCACTTCAAGGGAAAGCTATGAATTGTCCCTGTCAAAGAGAATCGCCTGTGACTAGCTGAAACATGAGATGTGCTGAGACTATACTTGAACAATGAAAACCGCGACCCATCGGATTCCATTCCACTCTTCAATGACTGTGACTATCGGTAGTGATCAGTTACTGCTAACACAACAATGGACCGGCTGGTAGATGTATATATATATATATCATATATAGATATATATTATCCAAATTCCCAAACTTAGCCAAGCAGCTTGTCCATGAGTTGATTGTATGCATCATTGATTTCCTAATATGAATCATGAACTAATGATCTAATGCTCACTTACAACCCCTCTTTGCGGGTTCAAAGGCCATCCCAAACCGTTGATAGCATGAATAACCACAAATCATTATCATCCATTATCATCCATTATCATCCATTATCAACCATTATCATCCATTATCAACCATGGACCATCATCAACCATCAACCATGAACCATCCTCAACCCATCATCCACCACTATCCACCGCTCTAAAACGCATTGCGATTGAAAACCCCACCGTTGCGTTGCTTCACCCACGACGTGGTGGCACTCCCAAGCGTCCAGTGAATCCTCGAAGACCAATCCACCAGCGTCGATGACGTCGAACATGTAGGTGTCACCACCTCAGGGACGTGCCCGCGGCCGCCACCGTCAGTCATGGACTCTTTCTTCACTACCGTGAAGCCGACAGGGGGGTGAAGACCGGTCCGCCAGGAACTGGGGACCCCAAAATGGGCGGGTGATCTATTTGCTTATTGATTTATCGGTTCATTTATTGAAATCTATTCATTTATCTATTTATTCAATTATTTACTTATCCAATTATTGATTTGTTTCTGGTGAATCCAAGATATCACAATTACTACTTATCCGAGATGTGTCATTCACTTATCCAATTATTTCTAGATGGTCAATATCAAGGATGAACTCAAGCGGTCCCCTATTTTGAGCAACACCCATCTCCCAGAAGCCCAACTGCACGTCCAGCCGGACCGATTTCCAGCGCTTGGCATCATATCTGGGGCTACGGGGACGCCAGCAGCAGCTGGGTTCCGCCTCTCTCCATGTGAATCATGCGCCTGGTGGCCCCCAGTGACAAAGTAAATTATCCTTTTTGGATTGGCTGCATCTATGAACCTAAGAATGGAAGCCCCAAATTATAGCTATTTGGTTGGTGGTCACAAACATCCCAGGTAACAAACCTTCAAAAGCACCAAGCAGAGATTTGATCAGCAAGGACTGCTGTTCAAACATGGTCCATGCCTGGCTCAGCATGTCGCCATCTAGCCGTGTGAGAAAACTCTCGCGTGGAAAGAACGAGCTTGCAGTGACCCCAAATGATCACCAACCAAAACACGTTGGTCTTGAACAGAGTGGCGATCCTTCGTTTTGATGTCCAATCTTGCAGGAAAACTGCTTGCTTCCGCTGTTGCGAATTTCGGGATTCCCTGGTTCCAAACAAATATCAAGAATCCTTCCCTGCAACATCCCGGAATACTCGGAGGGAAATTTGTCAATTGCCACTGTTAGTTTTTTTAGTCTGAGAGATGTTTTGGTACCCCTGGGTCCCCTATCATGAACCATTGTCTTCCTTATTATTAGTTGGTCATTATCCCGCATTATTGGTTGCTTAATAATCGCCATATGTCTTGTTGCCAGAAAAATCACCCAGTGGTAAAAACACAAAAATTTCTTTCAACACAATGCAGCCGCTACGCCCTGCCGAGTCACAATCATCTGTGTGCTCCGCAGATTTGTAAGTTCGGTCATGAGTCACACTGACCTGATTAACGCCATTGCTGGAGGGTACTGACCATGCATGGCATGGTTTTCACTCATGCCAGCGCTTCAGCTGCTGCTATTCCCTGGTGACATTTGCTTGCTCCCAGGGGGTATGTACGAAGGGGAAGCCAGCCGCGAATCTACGTGGAATGTGGAAGCGGCTACTTGTGTGTCGTTGCAGTAGTCTGTCAGTTCGAAACGATCCGCGTGATATATAAGTGTATGCTATATTTATGTGTGTGTAAATTTACAGAGATCGATAGATAGATAGATAGATAGATAGATAGATAGATAGGTAGGTCGGTAGGTAGGTAGGTAGGTCGGTAGATAGATAGATAGATTAGGTAGGTAGGTAGGTAGGTAGGTAGGGAGGGAGGTAGGTAGGTAGGTAGACAGATAGACTTATAAAACTGATAAAAAGATGTGTAGGCAAATAGATGTAGATATCATCAAATTTGAGTAGATTAGATCAAACAGATATGTCTCCAAAATCTCGACCAGCTTACAGTATGACTTGATTGACAACTTGATGAGCCATCAAATGCATCCCTATTGTATCCGATTCTAGTTTCCTCTGTGTTCAAGGGTAATTCCACAATTTACTAATCATAGATGATTGTAATGTCCCCCATGGCTCATTTAGTCTCTCTGTTTCGACCTTTCCCCGATAGATCGTGTAGTACACCTTTGCAAAATGTTCACAAGAATGGGATGCGTGCATGTTGACATGAACCAATGCCTGCTTGCTGCTGGTCTAACCTGCACTTTCTAGGTGAACATCTATGAAGCCGTGGTCACAAGCAGCTTCAACACTCTGTCCTAAGGCATGTCCAATACCCCCATCGCAGAATGGGTCGTTTTGCCACCACAGGGACAGTATTTCTTGCTGGCGATTGCATGGAAGAATATCACGTAGTATGCACATATCAAGGTGTATACGAGTGTAAATCTATGTGTCGACATACATATGTGGGAGTGTAAGCATCCACATCTACCGCATATGTATATATATACACATTATATACATATATACGTATGTATGTATCTATCTATTGAAATGCGTGTCTGTACATGAATACATGTCTCCCCTTTCGCCACAGCATTCAACGGCCCTGTTGATAGACAAGTCCCGGCTGCGTCCAAGCCGCTGCATCGTGCGTGATGCCACCAATGACATCGGGGATGTCGCACATGCGATTCACCAGAGTGGACTTTCCCACCTGAGGGGACAAGGCACCATGATGATAGTATAGCCACCAACATGTGTAACAAATAAGAGGAAGCTGATACTGCAACAGCATCACCACCACCACCACAACCACCACCAAGAACAACAACAACAACAACAACAACCGAAGCTTCTTTGACACTTTTTTGAAAATACGTGTAGTTGTATCCGGATTTTGGATATATCGGATATGAGCCAGCAATGAGGATGCAGCTCAATGTACAAATATGGAATGGATATCAACGTAACCAACGCAGAATTCACCCACCCGAGATAGGCTATGAGTCAAGGGCCCTGTAACCCCGGCTGTTCACATTCCGGACCCATGACCAGTTTGTCGGGATGGGTTCACTACGCCACGGCTGGGGGCTTGACACCCATGTTCCGAGCAAGTGGTATCAACAACATAGATATCTGGTTGGTGGTTGAACCACCCCTATGAAAAATATGCTTGTCAACTTGTCAACCAACCAATTGTTAATAACTGCTACGGAAGGTAAAAAATGTTTGAAACCACCAACCAGATATAGTAGTGATACCTAGGCAGCCAGAAGTGCCTAGGTATACCTAGCTGGGTATCCTCGAGGCTGCGTTTGATGAGCGGAGGCATAGCCACTGGAGGCTTGGTTGTTGCTGGCCCTATCAACCACTCAATACTTTGCCACATTTGTGGATAAGATTTGAACTGACCATAGTGGATAGTTCACCACATGTGTGGATTAGTCAACTATGGTTAACATTTGTGGATTACTTGAACTAACCACTGATTTGTATCATCAGCCAGAGTTAACCACAACGAAGAACCAACCCCTAATCAATAGTTGACCACAATTATTCGTGGCATTATCTAGCACACAAGACGACAAAATCCACCATGGTTCCGGTGTCATTTCTGGTATCACTTCTCCCAGTTACTTCTATGGTCACAAGATCTCTCAAATTGGGTTGGTCCATGGTGGTAACCTCCCCCCTTCAACGAGCCAAGAATGACTGCTTTGAATTTACAAACTGATGAGCACCCCAGATTGCAGTTTGGATCACCACCAATCTAACACATCCTGAGCTGTTCATGTGTTAGATGATCCTTAGGATCTGCTATGAAAGATGATGATCCTTAGGATGATCCTTAGGATGACTAGGAAGATGATCCTTAGGATGACTAAGAAGATGATCCTTAGGATGCTAAGAAGCCCATAGCAACAATCTTTGGATGACTTGGCTGTGGGTCAAAACCCAGTACCCCTGGTTCTCCTATCATTAGCCAGTGTTTTCCCTATAAAATGGTTGGTTATTATCCCCCATGATTGCTGGTTAATATTGACCCATAGCCACTTCTTCGCATCATCTGCTGGGGATCCCCATGTCAACTGCCCCCGGCCCCTGCAAGCACCACGCCACGTTCGGACGGCCAACCACCGCCACCAGTGGTCGCTTGATGACTTCGGGCTCAACGCGTTCACGGGCGATTTCCTGGTCATAGCAGGTGATGTCCACCGTAAGCCACCGCCGGGTATGGTTCATCATGGTTCATGGTGGTTCATGATGGTTCATGGTGGTTCATGGTGGTTCATGATGGTTCATGGTGGTTCATGATGGGTCATGATGGGTCATGATAGGTCATGACGGCTCATGTGGTTTAACCGCCATGATTTTTTCACTAGTCGTGCGGGTTCATGTGGGATGATCATGGTTGTTGGTGACTCCATTGGTTGTCGACCAACCCATTGTTTTCATTTTTTATGTTTTCGTTGGTGGTCCATGCGCGGTGGTTCCATGACTTTCATTGGTTACCATAGCTGTTGGGCATTCGACTGGCTACCAATTGTATGTTTTTTAAAATGCAAAATAGCAGGTGGGGCACAATTGTTGCCAAAGCCCCTAGAAGTTGCTAGCTAACACACATGTGGTTCCTAGACTCCTGGTAGCTCCAAGTCGCTCCCCCTTTAAAGGGATGTATGGATATCCCTGAGTCCGAATCGCTCCCTCCCAACCTTCTGCATGTTGCTCAAATCCCAAGTTGTTGGCTGCTTCCCGATGCTGGACTCGGGTATGCATCTGCAGTGGTTCTGCATTGCACGTGGGTGTTTCTCAAAACACGGGACCCCAAAAATGATCGGTTTCCTACTACAAATGTTTGATATTGGATGATTTGGGGGTGCCCCTATGACTTGAGAAACACCCATGTGTTGTTTTACAAATCCATCCACAGTCATCAACACACCATAACACATCAACAATCAGCAACCGCTCCTTAGACTTCGCCACCAACAACCACCACGCAGTACATCTACCCTATCCACAGGTGCCATAGCTGGTACTTAGATGTAGTTACCCTATAGTTCGGTTTTTTTGAAGGGACCATTCTAGTGACCATTATCAACCAGTAGTAGCTCTTAGGACCCATCATTAGCTGCTAAGTCATTGCCAACTGTTCTCAACCATTGACACAGACTGGTAAGTTGGAGTCATTCGTCCCAGGCCCGATGTTTGCTAAATCAAAGGTTGGCTTGTTTGAGAACCAGAGTTCATCCAACAACTATTTGAGTGTTTCTCAAAACAGGAGACACAAAAAACGGTGGGTCTACTACCTTTAAATGGTTAACAAAGGATGACCTGGGGGGGGGACTCCTATTTTGAGAAACCACCAAGTAATTAGTGGTTGTACCCTATGGCTAATGATGCTTATACCCAATGGTTCACCAACAATAGGGTATATAGTGGTCAATGATGTGATAGTTCAACACCTGTTTAACCACTCATTCACCACTCAGCAAAGGAACAGTTTTCACCGCTGAACCGTCACGGTCTCAATGGCTCAAGCCGAAGCTGGTGGTGAATCATGCCCAATGGATGTGCAGTTGGGATTCGGATATAGCCATGGTGATAAACCCTGCAAGGTAGGTTCTAACCCGAAAAAATCCATGGTCACCGTGGTAGGCAGTTTGAGGCGAAGTGAGGATGCGCATCCAAGCGGTTGATAGAGTTTCACTGGAGGAGGGTTGTTGGTTGATAAAGGTTGAGGATAGTCAATATCAACCAACGACCATCCTCCAGTGATCCTAAACTAATAGCAAATTATGATGATTTAGGATCAAATTTTTAATTAGCTGTTATGATGCTGGTTCAATAATCATAACAAATAGCAAATGCTCCAGCATCATAGTCACCATCGGCCCCCTGGCGTTCTGGTTCTCGTTTTGTTTTATCCTCTGCTGAACA
>VSDK01001752.1:188592-232365 GCA_009767595.1 Symbiodinium kawagutii | reverse complement strand
GCGGTGAATCAATGAGGGTAAACCAGGGAGTCTGGCAGCAACGATGACTAACTTCAAAGCGGACAAAGTTCACCAACAATCCAGTTGGAGTTAGGACATGGAAAGTTGGACATGGGAATGCAAACGCTAAGAAGTCACCACTAAGAAGTAACGAACAATTCCCCGGGATCACAATCCAACTGGTGACTTCTTAGTGGCTGGATTCCCATGTCCAACTTCCCGGCCGCTGTGAAAGCACGGCCGATCACCGGTGAACCCACGACACCAGCTCCCTTGTGAGATCATGCAAGTATAAACCACTCAAAGTTAGTGTTGAGATCTCTGGGTGCATCACAATGAAGGTCAATAGTGGTTCATGGTATGCTTTTGAAACCTACTCCAACAACATGTTTTCGCCAGTTTACCCTACAGAAGATCATGACGGAGAAACTACCCTAATATAATGGTCAAGGGTTAAGAAGTGGTCGAAAATGGCTTCTAGTGGTCCGCAAGAACCACCACCAGTCGACAGTGATGCTTCACAACCAGCGAAAAAATCTGTAATCCAAAGGCCCTAAAATGTTCCGGCACGGTTAATAGTCACTAATGATATCTAATAATGATAACATGGTTCACACTGGCCACTTTACTGAGCAACGAGCGGAAAATGGCTTTGTTATTGAGCAGGGAAGCTAACTCCCAGAACTGCAGTTACACAAACTTCATCGTTGCGACACAGCTTGCTGTCACCCTGGTCCTGGTAGCCATTCCCGGGCATTCCCGGGAGCTAATATTGGTATATACTGGCTTTATAGGGGGTAACAAGGGGTAACTATGCTTGATATAGTGGGTGCCTCGGCATGGCAAACTAGGATCATGTCTAAACCATTCTTCGAAATCAACCATTATTAACCACATGATCGACAAGTATTCACATTCACCATCGGCAACGATTGCTCATAATCACTACCAAACATGATCAACTATGGACGATTCCGTGTTGTTACTGAAATCGTCATCAACCATCATTCACCACTATATACCCTGTTGTTGATGAACCATAGGGTATAAGCATCATTGACCATAGGGTATAACCGCTGCATAGCACTACCCTATGGTCATCCCCATCGATGTCCAAGGATCAGAGGTCAACTTCACCGACGGTTGACCAGGATAGATTTTCCTTGCGTCGATGCGGCGAAATCCGGGAACCGGGACCGGGACCGTTTTTTCCGACGCGCCCTTGCGAAGTTGGTGAACATCAAGAACCAACAGGCTAAGAGTAGATATAAGTGGATAGTGAATTGGCTTACAAACAAGTGGCTAAACTACTGGGGGCTCACCTTGTTAGAGTGTGTAATGATGCTACTTGCGTCATAGAATGCTTCATGATGGATTCTGATGATAAAAATCGTGCTTATTCACAATCAAACCATGATCATGGAATGTGGTTAACAATTATCTTTAATTAGCAATATGATGTTTTTTATCTATTCATATGTTATTCAAACATCACGCCTAATATAATAATGCTTATCCATAACAACACAATAAAACCACCATGTTTCATCAGCATCTCTTTATTCACCCTTCGTCGTTGACCAAATCCCCTGGATCTACCCACTGATATAACGGGCGCCATGGCATCTCTCTTCCATTAGAAGCGAGCGTGGAGGTTGGATCGCAGCGGAGCTCGTGAGTTGTGACGTGGTGATAATCAACTGATGGCAAATAGGTGTTTCTCAAGCCATAGGGGACCCCCAAAATGGCTGGTTTATAGACTATAAATGGCTAATGGTGGATGATTTGGGGGCACCCCTATTTTGAGAAACCACCAAATGAATGGTTCACCATGATAAGGGGATGAAAATCAACTATAGGGTCTACCATGGTCAATGATGGTTGATGATGGATATACCCTTTGGTTCATGAGGGATATACCCTATGGTTTATCAACCATGGGTTCTACCATAGAGTCTACCACCATGATAATCAAATTAGGGGATAATTAGGGGATTTATTGTGGTCTACCAAATTGTGTTGTCAACCAAAAGCAAATCATGATTAGTGGTCTACGATGTGGCAAATGCAGAACCATTAATAGTTGAAACACACCGCAGCCTTGTTTCCACAGAGCTTGCCAGCTACTTCTTTGTTTGGATCCTTTGACCCCCGACCATGACGAAAATCATCATCACCAGCATCACCGTCATCATCATTGTTGACCATGGATCGCGTGCTTTGCCTGCGTATTGGTCAAAACCTTGATCCTTGAACCACGCGTCAAAAGCAAACAACCAATACAAAGTTAGGCAATAGTTGTACTTAAGCCATTGATTGACCGCCATATAATATATACCCTATTGGTTGACCAGCCACAATCAAGCAATACCAGCAATACCACTGGTCAATCTAATCATTCATCATACTCGACCATGCTTGATCATGTGGCTTGTCAGAAGCGGTTGACACTAGTTGGTTGATTGTTTATACTGGTTGACACTTGTTATCTGATGGTTCATCAATGGTCACTAATGAATGGTTGATTCATGGTCTATAATGGCTAATCAATGGTTAAACCATGGCCTACTAAGGCTAATCAATTGTTGAATATACAATGGTAAATTAATGGTCTACTGGAGGATGGTTTCAACCCCTCTGGAAAATGTTAGTCAACCAATCGACCATTTGCTTTCATACATCTGGGAAAATTCAAAAAATGTGCATGAAACCACCAGTAGTTGTTTAGCCATTGTTGATGATTATCCACTATCATCAACCATTATTAACCACTATCAACCATAGAAAAATGTCAATCAAACCAGCAACCAATGGCCACTTGAATGGTCAATCGATGCTCAATCAAAGGCCAATCGATGGTCTATATCCGATCTCTTCGAGCTGCCACAGCGTTGAAGGATCAAGCCGAGGCATATTGCTGGCCACAGGCACTTGTAGCCCAGCTGTTCACATCCCCTAAACGAGCAGTTACTAGTCTGAATGTTGCGGTGTGAACTACGACCCATTTGTCCCATTTGGTGGTTTCTCAAGCCATAAGGGACCCCAAAATGGTTGGTTTAGCCTTGTAAATGGTTAATAAAGGATGATTCGGGGGGTCCCCTACGACTTGAGAAACACCCATTCGTTGGTTGGTTACCCACAGCTACCTCTAGGCCCAGGCAGGTGTGCCAACAAAGGCCCAGCGTCTCATCGTTGAAGACCCATCCACGTCCATTGGGAAGCCGCAAATACCTCACGGGTTGCAAGGTGGAACCAAGACACTGAGGTCGCCAGAAATGGAGGTGTGATGAAGCTAATCCCTTGGGTTTTTGGCCATTGGATTGGCTTGACATGGACTTACCACCTATGGATTGCCTAGATGTCTTCGTAGTGTGGCTATGGATCAACGGCCCCGTGCACCCCGTCTGTCCACATCTCATAAATGTCAAGTGATGGTATTGCTTTGAAAAAATAATGGAACTCATCACCAAAGTTTTCCACCATCAACCAGTTTTACATCTGTCACATTTATGAAGTTGTGAACCATTTACCTGCCTGTCAACAATGACTGTCCAATACCAAACATAGTAACCCTTTTGATTCAAGGCTAATTGATTGGAAGTGGGGTAACCAGAAGGAACTATGAACAATTTAGCAATGAACCATAGTGATACCAGTCATGGTCTAATTGATTTACCAGTAAGTGTTCGCCATCAGCAAGCCGCTACAGTCAAACCGGCCAACGATTACTAGCCATGATAATCAATCAGCACTTAACCTCTGTTCACCAGCCACCAACATCAAGCACCATGAACAATCAGGACTAAACAATATATCCTGGATATATGATATATTACTATGTAACCATCACTGACCAATGCTATAACCATCGTTCATGTAATATATCACCGTTACGAATTGAACAATGCACCATCATCAATGATCATTAATCAACAAACCGTCATTGAGCATCAGTCATTGCCAAGAACCACTAACCACAAGCCACCATCAACAGCCATCAACCACCATTGCTCTCGGGCAGACTAATGTGAGCTACATGGGTATGGGTCATTGTTAATTCTCAAAATTGATGGGATGTGAACCGCCAGGGGTACAGCTCTTGACCCACAGCCACATAACCATCACTAAGTAAGCATTGACCGCCCAAACTCTCTGGTCAACTAACCTGATTGCGTAGAAATCCAGCAGATATAGATGGATGACCATGATGTAACCATTGATTAACCACCAATCAATCAACCACCCACCAGCAGCATCCATCAATCACCCATGGACCCATGGTATTCCACTAGTTCAATATCGTTTACCTATCAAAAATTGTGATTCTTGACTTCTCAAGGGAGATGATTGATTTCCGAAGAAAGCCATCAACCACTAGCCACCAACCATCAAGCGTCAACCACCATGAACCACGGTTCCTCTCTGGTAAACATCAATCAACCACCATCAACCATCAACAGCCATCAACCATCAACCAACCATCAACCAACCATCCCCATTCAGTCAGTAACAGCCATTCAGCCAGTACCAAGCACTAAGGATGAACCACCAACCACCAACCATAATCATCACTAAGTAAGCTTAACACCATCAACCACCACCAAGCATGAACCACCACCACCACCACCACCACCAACCACCAACCACACTAACCACACTAACCCCGCTGAGCTTCACCATCATTCCACCACCATTCAACCATCATTTATATAGCCATTAACTAACCATCACATCACCATCATTCATTCACCACCAACCAACTACCAACCACCACCAAGCACAACCGCGAATCACCACCATCACATGCCCATGAACCGCCACCACCACCACCATCATTCCACCATTCCACCACCACCATTCCACCACCCACCACCCACCACCCACCCTCCCCTCCAAACGGCCCGTTCCAAGTGGCAGGCGTGGGTCGTTTTGGATCCCATCCACCGCTTCGATGGCCGTGAAGGTGTCGCCTTGTCGCAGGATCTCGCCCGTGCGCGGCGAGCGTTCGTCCGGCAGGGTGCGGATGGCGATGCCCTCCGCGGTCACCTGGGGGGAAGGAAGGATGGTGAAGGAAGGGTTAGGTCAGGGCTGATTAGTGATGAATGATGGTTAATGGATGGTTAAATGGATGGCGAATGGATGGTTAACTAGTGGGTGAAATGATGGTTAAATGGATGGAGTGGTTAAAATGATGGTTAAATGGATGGTTAATGGATGGTTGACTAGTAGTTGATTAGATTTGATTAGCTGGTAATGGTTAGGTAATGGTTAGTGGATGGTTGAGTGAGGATGGATGGTTCACTAGTGGTTGAACTGATGGTGAAATGGATGGTGGATGGTTAAATGGACGATTAAATGATGGTTAAATTGTGATAAAATGATGGTTAAATGGATGGTCAATGGATATCTAACTAGTATTTGATTGGACTTGATTGGTTGATAATGGTTGAGTAATGGTGAATTAAGGGGTGAATGATGGTGAATGAGTGATGGATGGTTAACTAATGGTTGACTACTGGTGAATGATGGTGAATTAGTGATTCATGGATGATTAACTAGTGGTGAATATTAACTAGTGGTGAATGATGGTTGCCTAATGATTGATTAGTGGTTAATTCGTGGTGAAGGTTTATCCAATGGTTGATGGATGCTGAATAGTTGATGAACAACGGATGGTGTGTTGATGGTTATCAAATATTGATGGTGAGCTAATGGTTGATTCGTGGATAATGGTTGAACAATGGTTAGTCGATGGTTGTTAGTGGTTATGATGGTGAACTAATGGTCAATGATGGTGAATGAGTGGTTCACTTGATCATGGTTGAATGATGGTTCGGCTAAATGATGGGTAAATGATGGTGAATTAGATAAGTGGTGGTTAGCTAATGGCTGTGACGGTATTTACCAGGGTTATATCATGATGATGCTTATAATATTCCTAATAACCTTAGTGATGTGGTTCATACTTGACAACGTGATGGTTCATATGTCGATAGACAGCTAGAAGATTGACCTACATGAATTATAGCCACTGTCAACAACCTATATGCTTAATTAAACACAATGTTGGTAACAATGATGAACAAACATTACAGTATACAACATGGCCAAGAGTCTAGCTGAACGTCGCCAAGTCAAAAATATGTGCTGCTCAAGGTGGTTACTCAGGGCCAATCCCAACGATTCATCCGACTTAGTACAATCACAGGCGCATTTGCCGTAAATATCCTGTGCTATTTGGTGGTTTCTCAAAATGGGGGTACCCCCAAAACATCCAATCTTGGTCATATATAGTAACAAACCAACCATTTTAGGGGTTCCCAATTTTGAGAAACCACCATTTCTTGGTTTCACTCCATGCCCAAATGAAGTGTCAATCTATGGCCATCGAACCCGTCCGGGCATGACGTCCCGGCGTGACGTCTCAGCACCTGATATTCTCTTTCCTCCATATATTCCAAAGTCCTGCAGCTGCACGAGTTGTCCACCATCCGACAGTCAAAGTTCTGCATCCGCACCCTTGCTGGGGTGAAGCCGACCCGAGCTGATGACATCACTAATGGTCAATGATGGTGTATCAGTGCTTCTCTTGATGGTTAAATGATAGTAAACTGATGACAATAGTCAATAGTCATGAGCTAGACGATCACATCACCCATCATTAACCGCTGATTAACAATCATTGAACATCAAAGAACCAGAACGTAGAATGGTTAACCATGGTACGGCATTCTTAGCTATATATAGATATCCTCTGGAAAACTAACCTGGAAGCTAAAAATCAACCGATGTTCAATAGATTTTGTATGCCGATCCACAAGCAGATTACCAGAGGTATAGATAACCGGCCTGGTTGTGGATGCCTCTTAGCTATGGGTACGCCTGGTTAACCGTTGTCAAGAGGCCACAATAGGTTTAAATTTTTGGATTGCCTCTTGGGGATTATTTTGCCAAAGAGTATCTATAGCTAAGAATGACGAAAAATGGAGAACCACCCCCAGATGTACCTCTCAAAAAGCTGGTTACTGCCTGTCAAATATGGAACTTGTTGGTGGTTTCAACCCCTTTGAAAAATATGCTTGTCAGCCAACCAAATGTTAATAACCACTAGGGAAAATAAAAAGTGTTTAAACCCACCAACCAGTTATTAACAATCTGAGCTCCCATCCCTCCCTGACTGCCCTTTTCCGTCCTTCCAGTACGGGGCTTCGGTGCCTCGTCCAAAGTCACTTCCTTTGGTTTTGCCGATGGTTGGACCTGCTTCCCTGCGCGGCAAGACTCATCATGAAGCATCAAGGTTCAAACCGTGGTTTATGAATGATGACTATGTAACGGTTGATAAATGATTGACAAATGGATGGTTAACTAGTGGTGAATTAGTGGTTAATTAGTGGTTAAGATTAATCCAATGGTTGATGGATGGTGTCTGGCTTTGATGGTGGCTGATGGTGGTTAGCTAATGGTGCTCATCACTAAGCATCAAGTTTTTCTGCCTCCGATGGTAGCTGATTGTTAGTGAACACTCAGATAACCTACCACTGGCCATTAGGGTTCATGTTTGATGGCGGTTAATTTGTATAATCGTTAACTCACCCCGTATCAATCACTGGTGGCTAGCGTTGAGTTTGACGCTGGTACGAGTACATGCTTCCTCACTCAGGTAGGAAAGGCAACTAGGTCCATGAAGTGAGCGTGCCACCATCATCAGTACTTTGTCTACATGGATTTCTCCATTTGATGAGAACGGTTATGATCAGTCGAAACGGACAATGGACGTACCTTCCTGTACAAATATCTATCCCTCAATCTACCTACTTAATTGGCTGTGAGTCAAAACCCCGTACCATTGGTCCCCCCATCATTCATTAACCATTGTTTCCCTATCATTGTTGGTGATTATCCCGCATGAACGTTGATGAATATTGACCCATAGCCAATTCTACTTATTGATTGCAGACCAAGAACCAATGCGTCACAATGTCCTCTACTTCCGTAAAGAGGTCGACTTCGACGACCGTTGTCTTCCCTCCGAGATCGATGATGAACATCCCAACAGGTTACTTACACACTTGGCTGGTCGGTGTTTGAACCACCCCTATGAAATTAATCAGCCAGCGAACCAACCATTCGTTAATAAAAGGGGAAAGTGAAAAATATTTGAACCCACCAACTAGCTGGGTATGTCTTCAAAAAAGGGGTACACCGTACACCCAATTCATCCCATGTTTTTCACATCGATAAACCATCCATAACTTCGGGGGGGGTCCCTATGACTTCACCACCACGTGAGCTCTGCACCACCGGTGACCACCGGTACGACCTCCACGCGACCGGTGACCGCCTTGCACTGGGAAGTCGTCGTAGAGAAGACTCAGCTCCTGCGGCCAGGCTGCGGCTCGCGGCCGGGCTTGGCCATCAAGCGCCTTTGAGCTGCGCCTACAATCAGCTGGTCCAGTAGCGTCCCTGGTTGGATGTTCAGTTGGTCTAGTAGCATCCCCGGTAGTAGCATCAGTTGGTTCACTGGCCGAAGTATTGTGAGGATGGTGATTCCCCAGAGCCATTGAAGTTACGAGCAAGTGTTGAATCAATGAATCGAGAAATCTGCAGCCACATCTTCAAGGAACTGCGAACCAGTATGTGTTCCAATCCGAGCTAATTTTTGGTGACCAGATCCTTGAAGATATTGGAACTGCAGTTCTTGGGGGCCACATCTTTACACGGAACTAGTTGCCTGGCTCACGTGCAACAAGCCTCTTCCAGCCATCATGTCGCCACGCTGGCGACAGGAAAACCAGGGGACACCAGTGCTGGTGATCTTTTTACATGTCACCATCATGGGTTGCGCAGATATGGTTGTTGGTTCACGAATTGCCTGGATACAGCTTTGTTTCTTTCGAGGGTTTTCATGTTTGAATAAGTGTTCTGCTGTGTTGTTTTTTTTTGCTGTTGTGAAATCTGCAGCTGCCAAATGTGTGTATGATTTCAAAAAAATATGTTTAAAGAAAAAACGAGCGAATGGTTCGTGCAAAATGGAATGAACATGTTTGTGAATGTCAAGGCCTTGTGTATTTTTCGGCTTGGTGGTTTCAATCCTACTGAAAAGCATCAGTCAATCAACCAACCATCCCAAAATACAAAGCGAAACTTAAAAATGTTAATCAACCCACCAAGAATCGTAGCTGTATTTCCAACCCTATTCACCATTGTTGGAAATAAAAACTGTTGGTGAATAGGGCAGTTCATTATTGGTATAAATAAACTATTGGAATAAATTATTCATGCACCATTTGTAATTTCTATTGTTGGTTATGGTCCTCTATTTTCACCAGTAGGAATTCAAAACCACCAACCAACAGTTTATTGATCATTTCTAGTAGTAAACCAACCATTTTGGATGCTAATGTCCCCTATGTTTCACCATTGGCCATTAAAAAACCACCCACCGGTTTAGTATTTCCCTTCGTCGAAACTGCTTTCGCCAGCAACTTCACCTGCGATCTGCTTCACCAGTCCCCGCATTCGCTATGCATCGCTACATTAAATTTGTCCCCGCAGCTTTACCCAATGTCTGGCTTCCTCCAAGGCTCCTTCCCTTTACAAACAGAAATTGAAACCGAAAAGATAATGGGACATTGCAAAGCAAAATTGAAGATGAAAATTGCAAATGCCAAAAATAACACAATCAATCAAGAAATGAAGACAGCTTGAACTTACCTCTCAACAGCCAAGCTGTTCGCTGTACTTTTTTGTTGATTGCTTCGGTCCATTTGGTGGTTTCTCAAGTTTATGAACCATTTCTAGTAGTAAACCATCCATTTTTGGGGTACCCAATTTCAAGAGACACTCGTTTGGTGAAGTAGATCCCTACCAACCCATCTCCGGCTCCTCGTAGCTGGGAATGGCATTACTTTGCGAACTTGTCGCTGGGGCATCCTCAGCTACCCATCCCTGGCTGCCAGGATGTTCACCGTCATGGTGGTACCCTGCTAGCTGTCCAAAATTTGGCATCATCATATCATGATAATCTTTGGGTACCTAACATGCCATAACATGACTTGATTGGAAGCCATAACATGACTGTGTTACCAAATTATGGCCACTGCGAAAGCCACAAGTTTTGGGGCTACACGATTTTTGGAACAAACTCAGTTGGCTGATAGGATCGTACGCGTACCATGTATCACATCGTATCACATCACTTCCATGCATGCACCATGGCAGTGATGCTTACATCACATCATGAATGGGTATGTCCTTTATATGATCATTGGACTTGTGTGCCAGTGGTACGCATGATGAATATGCACATATGTATATAATTTGGCATGTATGAATACTGTAAATACCATTGAATATCTCATTCTTTTATATATGTATATTGATATATTCTATTTGTACATTATATCCTACATACGATGATATGTATATGTGTCTGCGTGTCTGTCTGAATAGAATCCAACATGTTTCATACAAATTCATGTACTACATATTCAGGTCGTTCAAAAGTTGTTACCCTCAGAGATCTTGCCGCTACGACTGATCCCCTGGATTTTCTAAATCATCGCACAGCATTCGCCTGCCCGCTTCAGAATACTTCTTTACCTTGAGAATTCAGGATAGCAACAGTCAATCGGTTGGGCCAAAACGCAAACCATCAACAACATGGAAGCAGAATTAATTTTACAACAGGATTTGTTGGGAAGTTAGCCATCGCAGATTCTAACACAAATGCCTTCGAAACCGAATGGGTCACTATTGTCTATGCAAGAAACCACTGGTATCAAGAAGTTTCACAAGAACAAACAAAATTGATACCAGTGAAACATTCACCTACAAAATTACCTACAACCTGACAGGCTACAATCAACAAAATTACACATTCACCTACAACCTGACAGGCACTCATTGAACGTGAAACCTCACACATGAGGCACTCAACTCCATGACCAAACATATGGCTGATTCTCCAAACAGAGATCGGGGATGATTGTGGAAGTTCACCAAGAATCATCTCCTAAAATATCTCGAAACACCCAGGAATGACCCTGGTTTCAGGCCACTACGGGGGCGGAAGTTAAGAACGATGACCCTGTTTGAAACAGCTCGGAATCATCTGATTTGTCTATTTCCATGTCGGCTACCACAGGCTACGAGTTCCACCCATGTGAAGGTCACTACCTTGGTGGTGAATATCATCCAGGGCAATGACCTAATGACAAGTCGAGCTGTTGGGAGGTTCGTCACCCCCTAAAAAACCGATAAAATCCACCATTGATTGGTTGTAACCCCCTCAAAAAACCCTAGAAAATCTATGATTGGTTGTAACCCCCCAGGAAAACCTTAGAAAATCTACCATTAGATCAACAATTGGTTGCTTGTTGAATATTGACCCATTGCTTGCCACAGCTGGGAAGTCATGGACACTGAGGCAGCGTCCATGCCATCAAAGACTGAGCCCTCAAAGTCATCGCCTCAGGGAAACCAGTGGCTTGGAAAGCTTCCGCAGCGGCAGTTAGATGGCTACATGAGTGTGTACATATCTATCTAAATATATGTGTACATGTTTGGAGATATATATATATGTGTGTGTGTATATCTTATATTTCAATTTCAACATATGTATATGTATCTTGTGTATGAAGGTTGTTTAATGTATATATGTAGCCATTTGCTATATTCAGATGGGCAAATGCTGATCTTAAATGATCTGGATCAAAACCAGTTGCGAGATTGTAGGTATTGAACAGTATACACAAGCATTGATATTGGTCAATACTGGGTATGCGCATGTCTTTCAAAAAGTATAATTACTACAACCCTTAAGGTCAACCATCGACATAACGGCGGACCGGCTGTTACTTGTCGCCCATAAAAGGTGATGTTTTGGAGGGAAACCCACTGTCCGCAATGGGAGGGTCACCACCATCAATGATTGTAACAAGGGCTGCTCACATCTACTCACCCACCCCACCGGATGGTTGAGGGGTACCATTCCATGGCCCAAAGTGCGTTTGACCCGTGATTTCTGGGCGCGAAAATCCTCATCCTTTGTGCTGAGGCATCCGCCTCGAGAACGAGGATTGGGATCGTCCTCCTCCGAAAAGGGCATGGAAAAGCCCTCGTCATCCCAATCCTGGTCGTACACCTCGCCATCCTGAGAATCCAAGCAAAGTTGGAGCTCAAAAAAAGGGTTTTGTTGGGTAGGAACAAAGTAGGGAGGCGTCAATCATCTTGGTCCGTAGCCGAAACAAAAGAATAACAAACAACAATTGCGATGCGGCAGGAAAACCATGGTTAAACTTGCAACTGCCGTCTGTGATGAGGTCGCAGTAACATTTTGGCAGTTTCTACCGTCGCAGATTCTCAATGCGATCTGCTCTTCTTGGCGTCAAACGAAATCACATTTCAGGTTAGATCATGATACTTTGTAGATCTTAGTAGCATAATATATTTGTTATAAATCATTTCAATCACCATCAGGATTCCAGCTATGAGTTTGGAATTGATCGTGCGGTGATTCCAAGTGTATGGCATTCCAACTATTCCAGTTACCTGGTGGTTGGATGTGGTTGGATGATGTTGGCTTATCTTCTGCTTGTGAAGCTGGTATGCTCCCCAAGGATACCCTGCAAAAACCCAGAAGATCCCCAAAAGATCAAGAAAAGCTGGCTCGGTCTGCTTGGTCAATGGCCAGCTATTGGTCGATCTCTGATAGTCAAGAAGTAGGCCTTGCACCACCAATTCTTCTGCACTCGAAAACAGTAGTCACATGATCCGATGCCTGGATCTCCCTGGTACCAGTTCATCCGTCGATGGCTTAGCCCCGGTAATCGCTAGGCAATAGATGGGTTACCTCAACGAACCCCAGCAGCACATTGGATGAAGATCCCAACAGTGCAACCAGGATCTTCCACGTCATCCATGTCATCGTCATCATCCACCACGAAGAAACGTCCTCGAGGCGCGCCAGCAGCCTCCTCATCCCAATCTTCTTCGTCATCCGCAAAGGGCAGCGATTCATCGTCCCAGTTGTCCATTCCTGGCTGCTTGTCATCATCGTCGAACTCCATCTCCTGATGCGGAAGCTGCTGTGTGGGAAATGGGGCAGTGGGTGGCTGAGGGGGAAGTCAGCATGTTTTAAACTGAATATAGAGCTATATACATACACATAGCAAAGAATGCGGTCCATGTGTACATCTATACTATACGTTGATCATCAGTTTCTTTTTGTGATCACCCTGCATCCCTGGCACCGTCATTGCTCCTTCTATTCCCTGTTCTTGCTGGCTATTAATTAATGCTCAATATTTACCCATAGCCAGCTGGCATGATGAGCAACCCTTTGGAAATCTGCCAGCCGCAGCTAACGAGCAAGCAGGTCTCTGGTCTCCAACCCTCCGTCTCCTCATCTATCTCATCCATACCCTCAAAGACATCGTCCTTTTCGGCATCGCAAAAGCTGAAGGGACAGTTTGTTCACCAGATATGGGGGTTTCCAAAACCTCATGCACAAAATGTCTTGCGTTTGTTTCCGCAAATAGAATCAAATGTGACAATTAAGTGTTGGAAATAATTGAAGCTGCAATGAAACCATTTTTAAAAATACGTGTAGCCTTCCATCGTTGGGTGGCAAAGTGTGCCCACCCATACACCATCGGATTCCTGCAGAACTCTGTAGTGCTACCTTCATGTTTTGCTACTTGATCCCATACAACCAACACCAACGACGACAATAAGACTAGAGTATGCGAAACCTTGGTTTTTCAGTATCTGTAAACCTGGATGTCAAGGAACAAGCAGGAACAGGCTCCCATAGGCCATAGTCCGAATAGTGATGATATCTGTGAACCATGTGAGCTGCGGTCGAAATCCGAGTTCCTGGCTTTGTAATCCTGTTTAGTTCTAGGGATTTTGCGCGCCTGCGGTTCACTTACAAGGAGGCCAGTCAGTACAACATGTGTCACAACTCCCTACTATATGTGCGCTTCTTGGGATGTGAACTGCAACCCCAATTGGTGATATGCGTTCTTGACCCACAACCACCATCGCTATGCTTGACACGGCCTACCGTGGAAGGTTTCCCAAGCCAGCAACATCTTTGATGAATAATTTGGCTCTTCCATGTGAGATGCTCCCCAAATGACGCACCCAAAAATTGATGCTGTCAACCACATGCTCATGCTGGCATGGTTGGTGGCAACCAGTATTCATCGTGTTGGGATCTTCATCTGCCTCTTCTTTGAAAGATTTGCTATAGACGTTTCTGTACATGTTTGTAGATAATTACGGACTATAATGATTACATATAGATCTACATGATCATTGTCAATGACTCATTTCTTTGCGGAAATCTCCCAGTGTCCAAAGGAATCGCTCCTCCTCACTTGCCTCCTTGGCTCTCCTCAAGCCGCGTGAGCAATCATGGTGGGAGGCCGCCGGCGATAACGACACCCCGTAGTAGTCGAACAACGGCAGAAGATCACCAACTCCGGCTGGACAGCCAAGAATTCACCATTGAATGCCAACAATTAACACACCAACAATGAAGCGTTGTTGACTAGCCGGACAAGTGGCTGGAAAACTATGGATTCATATGGATTCGACTAGCCAAATGGACAAGTGGCTCTCAACTATGGATTCATAGTTACTGAACTACTAATCCATGCTTAGCAATTCACCTTCAATCAACCGAACAGCCAACAAATTGAACAACAACACGTGAAAGTTGATGCCTTCATTGAAACGTGGCAACCACAAATCCTGATGTTGGATGATACTCCCAGGTACATAAATTATCTACAAAGTGTGGCGTTTCAGTTGCTTTGTTAAATCACAGGTCAAGAAATCTTCGAGCTGATGGTGGGCCTAAGCAACCAAGCATATCACGAATTGACACACGTACTAATGCAATATGCATGTCCATAAACTTTCAATACACATGCACGTCATTCGACACTGATGTGGAATATCGGGGCAGGATAAAGCGAGTCAACAAACTGCCAAAGAAAATGACTCGCCTGTCTATGTGACACCGCCACTGCACCATGTTGAACCGACACTTTCCACCAGGGAGTGCCGAGGTTGGGAGACCTTAAGCTGTGGCCTCGAGGGACCATCAACCAAATTGCTGGCGACATGTGGCAGTGGGTCAAAACCCTGTACCCCTGGTTCCCCCACGATTACTCATGGTTTTCCTTAGTATTGTTGGTTATTTTCCCCATTATTGATAGGTTAATATTGACCCATAGCCATGTGGCTTTTGAACCTCCAAAAAAAATCGGGCCACCTGGAGGCCTTGCCTCAAGTTCGCACCAGGCGCCACTGCCCGCTGTTGGCAACACAGCCGGACCAGCTGACGGGTGTTCGGCCACGAAAGGTGAGCTGAATCAACCAGCCATGAAGTGTCCATAAACCTTGGTACCCTTCAGTTATCATGATTGTTTTACACATCTAAAAAAGCATAAACCATAAATATTGGCACCCCCTCCACTTATCATGAATTGGCCAATTTGTGGAAGTCAACTTGAAATTCACCAACAGCCATGAACGCCCAGACTGGAGTAGAGCACTGATCCTGCCTCACGCTTCGTCCCGCCATGCTGCGCCTGTGCGTCCGAACTGGGGTGTCAACGTCAAAAGGCCAACTGCTGTTTCTGTGAGTGTAGGTCATGTAGATGCAACAATATAGTAGATACAATAGGTATAGTAGCAGCAGTAGGACTAGTACAAGTACGGGTGGTGGTGGTACTAGTATTGAAAATGAAAATAGTAGCAGCAGTAGTAGTGTACATATTACTACTAGTCGCCTTGCGTGGAAAATCTGCCACTTCTTCGTCTGGTTTGCCGAAACATATCCATGGATATGAGCCATTTGTAGAAGGTATAACCAACTGAGTGTTAGCTATTGCTGGTCAGGCTGATTGCTGGTCAGGTGAGTCATACCCTTGATAACCATCACTACAATTGGTGACCACTGATACTTGCATGCTGCGGGTCAATTCATTTATAAAGGTATAAACAAACAAAAAAATTGACATGGTACGACCACATAATAGAGGCTTGTTGGATACCTCCACCCCCTACCTTTAACATGGCATAACCCAGCCATTGATAGAGACTTGTTGATCTCACAAGTCTCATTGCTGGTCCCAGGTTTCAGGGTGGCCTGCCATGGCCGGCCACCACGAAACAAGCTGCCGCCGCAGCAACGGTGAACCTGCGAAAGGCGATCTGTGGAGAACCAGGGGGCAGCTGACATGTATATAGCTTTGAACTCAGATGTGGGTGTTTCTTACTATCAATGGATGTTAAATGGCTATAGATGGCTGTTACAATAGTTGGTTCATAGACTATCTATAGTAATTACACTGACATGTGTTTATTACTAATGGTTGTTAAATCCAAGCTGATAAGCTTGTCGATGATGACAAATCAACCATATCATATGGGTGTTGCTCAAGCCATAGGGATACCCCCAAATCATCTAGTTTCACAACCATTTATAGTAATAAACCAACCATTTTTGAGGCTTCCCTATGTTTGAGAAATACCCATGTGACCTGTCAGACTCGGACCCTTGGCAGAATTGGATGATAAATCCAGGCCTGGAAGTTGGTAAAATTGGTGGAATCATCCCATGTCCGACGCGGAGTGGGTGGTTTGCCGGAATGTGCAACCATGACGATCCTTTCTGCAACTATTCTTGCACATAACCGTCAGTTATTAGTCATTCTAAAACTATTCTTAATTCATCATTGTACTGGTATAGTTATTTTTTAACCGTTATAATGCAGCTATATAACTATCAATATCAGTTTTTCATAAAATATTGGATGTCATGTACAATGTAACTATGCCTAGTTTGGACTAATATCATACTTATATTATACATAATATCCGCTATCTAATGAAAAATAAAACTAAAACTATAACTATATGATTATACTATAACTACCATCTGGTTTCACCACTCCCTGTAGCTCTTCAGCTCCCCCTTTAAAGGGATTTAGGGATACCCCTGGCTCCTTGGCTCCCTGAGAATCACCAGCTAGATAATAACAACTATCACATCATTATATGCCTAGTGTGGATTACTTTGGTGGAGCGGCATTACCCTTTGCTCACCAGGTGAAGCGCCGTGACTCTGCACCACTGACCCTTGGAAGAATTCAGCGGCCAATCATCAAAAAACAACCTTGGGTAGAGCGTTGGGGGGGGTCTCAAAATAGGGAACCCCCACCAAAACCCCTTAAAAATCGTTGGAGTATCGCTATAAATGGTTAACGAGCTGGATGATTTGAGGGTAGCCCTATGCCTTGAGCATTGATGTTGGACACCCCGAGCAAATCCAATGGTGCACACCCAGACTACCGCCCTGGAAAAACTCACGGTTCATTCTTAGTAGTAGTAGTAGTAGTAGTAGTAATAGTAGTAGTAGTAGTAGTAGTAGTAATAGTAGTAGTAGTAGTAGTAGTAGTAATAGTAGTAATAGTAGTAATAATAATAATACTAGTAATAGTAGTAATAATAGTAATAATAAAAACAGTAATACTAATAATAACAATAATAATAATAATAATGGTAATGATAATAATAATAGTAGTAGTAGTAGTAATAGTAGTAGTAATAATGGTAGTACTAGTAGTAGTAGTAGTAGTAGTAGTAGTAGTAGTAGTAATAGTAGTAGTACTAATAAAAGTAGTAGTAATAATAAAAACACTATTAATAATATCAATAGTCGTAGTAATAGTAGTAGTAATAATAATAATAGTAGTAGTAGTAGTAGTAAAAGTAGTAATAATAATAATAGTAGTAGTAGTAGTAGTAAAAGTAGTAATAATAATAATAGTAGTAAGAGTAGTAGTAGTAGTAGTAGTAATAGTAGTAGTAGTAGTAGTAGTAATAGTAATAGTAGTAGTAGTAATAGTAGTAGTAGTAATAATAATAATAATAGTAGTAGTAATAGTAGTAGTAATAATACTAGTAATACTAATAGTAGTAGTACTACTAGTATTGAAAATAACAAAAATAATAGTAGTAATAATAATAGCAATAATAATAATAATCATAATAGATAATATTAGTAGTCATAGAAATAACAATAATAATAATAGAAATAATAATAATAATAGCAATAATAATAATAATAGCGATAACAATAAGAATAGTAGGATTAATAATGATAATAATAATAATAGTGATAGAAGTAATAATATTAAAATCAAAATAAAAATAAACAATAATAATAGTGGTAGTAATAGCAGCAATACTGGTGATAGTAAAAATAATTGTAATAATAGTAATAATAATAGGAATAATATTATTAATAATATTAATCGTAATGGTAATAAAAACAATAATACTAGTAATACCAATAACAATTAAAAAATATTGATTATAACAATATGAAAAAAATAACAATAGCAATAATACTAAGAATATACTAGTAATAGAAATAAGAATAATAATTTCCATAATAGCAATAATATTAATAAGAATAAGAATAATAATAATAATACTAATACTAATATTAAAAACAATCAAAATAATAATCACAATACTAATAATCATAACAATAAAAATATTGGTATTACTAGTAGTGCTAATAATACTAGTAATATTAAAAATAATAGTAATATTCAAAGTAATAATAATAATGATAATACTAATAATGATCATAAAAAAAGAAGTAATAGGAGTAATAATCATAGTAATAATAATATTCATAAACAAAATAATAGTAGTAATACCAGCAATAATAATAGTAATAATAGTAAAAATAATTGTAGTAGTGTTAAGATTAATAATCATACTAATAGTATTACTAATAACAATAATCGTAATAATATAAAAAACAATGTTACTAGTAGTAGTAATAATAATAAAAACAATAATATTTATAATAATATTAATAATAATAATGCTCACAGTAATACTGGGGTCTGCCGGCGCCGTTCGCCCAGACTTAAACAATATCACAAATGCGTACATGGGTTTTACATAGGTTTGGCATGGATTATACATCGGCTTTGCATGGATTTCAGGATTTAAAGTTTTAGGCTTTAGGGTTTTAGGGTTTTACGGTTTAGGGTTTTAAGGTTTTAGGGTTTAGGGGTTTGGGGTTTAGGGTTTTTAGGGTCCGCCAACACAATTGGCGCTGGAAGCCTTTCCGGTCTTGCAGATGAGAGAACCTGAACTTGTCAGCCCGATCGGTTTATCTTTTCTAGGGGGGCCGAACCCCAAAGGCAAAAACTTTTTTTCTCAAGCCTAAAAACGGACCAGCCTTGATTTCACAATTTTAAACATAGAGCAGCCGAGCCCCAAAGCAATGCTTCAACATGTAAAAATGGATCAGCCTTAACCAGAACCTTCGACAATTTTTGTGTAAAATTTAAAAAAAGGACCAATCCGAACCTGAAATTAAAAGCCGAAAACTTAAAATGGGAGCAACTGCAACCCCAAACGTAAAAATCGAGCAGCTCCAGCCTCAAAAAGATTTCAATCTAAAATGTAAATTGTTTCCCTAGTTTTAAAATTGTAATTGTGGAGTTTCAAATTTCCATTTTTAAAACAAGGAAAATAAAATTCCCAATCCCAACGTTAAAACGATGAAATTAAACTTTCAAACCCCGATTTTAAAATTACAAACGTAAAGTTCCTGATCACGGTTTTAAAAAACCGAGATTACAAATGCAAATCCCGATTTTAAAACTGCAAATATAAAAGCTCCCGATCCCTATTTTCAAACGGGGCAATTAAAAGTTTAAATCCCGACTTAAAAATGGGCAGGTTAAACATCCAAATCCTGGAGATCGAAATTCTCCACGTTGCTGCGGTCGACCACGGTCTGCGTCTTGCTGGCGATGTAGACGAGGGTGGGATGCCACGACAACATATCCAGATCCCCATCATAATCGCCGCCGCGGCTATTGCCGAGGCCTTTGCGGCTGATAATCACCACATCAGTTGGGACACCTGCTTCTCCAAACATGGCCTCCCGGTCTTCGATCTCCACGGCAGTCCACAGCTCCCTGTCCCATGGGCACTGGCAGGGACATCGCCAGACCAACACTGGGCCTGTGATGACCTTGCCGCCGGTGACGACGATGCAAGTCCTATCCTCTAAGGTGCCTGTGTAGTCAGATAGAGCCGTCACCGTGGCCCCGGTGTGAGGAATGTGTAAGCGCGGCTTCCTCCTTTGGTTCTTATAGTTGCCCCATAGCGCAACAGAACCACGGGCCAAGGAGTCCCTAGTGCGGTGGCTAAGGAAATGAGGATTGTGTTCCTCTTCTTCCACCTCCAAGGTTGAAAGAGGGGTGGGCCGCTCCTTGCCTGTCCCAATCTTCAACTGAACTGAGTGCACATCGGCCCGTTTCTCCGGCCATTTGTCCTTCGGTTCCTTCTCGCCGGAAACGTAGAGCACTTGGGACTTGGCTTCTGCGCAAACCTCCTCGTCGAAGCCGAAAGATCTGCATTGGAACTTGTTCCAAATGTACTCTTTGCACTGGTACACAAAGCGACTCACCCGCAGCTCCAAGGCCTTCTTCTCCCGCTTGTCGGGAACCAAGTGGACACGGGCGCGGAGCATGGCCAATAGGAAAGGTGTCAACCTCGGCGCCGCCATGGGGCGAGTGCTGGTGGTCAGGTCAAGGCCATAAACCTGTGCACCTTTCATGTGCGGCCCCCTGACCCTGATGCAAGAATCCGGCAGGATGAGGATTTCGCCGGTCAGCTTCGGGTTGATCACCAACATACCCTTTACTAATGCTGTGATGCCCTCCTCATTGAATAGTTTCACGATCCCCCGGAACTGCCACGGCTTATAAACCCCGCGGAGAAAATCCGCAGCAGAGATGAGCCGGTGGGCCTTTGCGAACTCGGCCATGCCGTCGCGAGGATCAACGAGGGCATCGTTCTTCACCTCTGGTTCACTCTTGGCCGGGAAGATGGCCATGGTCCCCCGCTCTAGAGTGCTTAGGAGTAAATGCAATCTGCAGTATGCCTTCTCTAAGCTCCCAGCATTCTGTAACAGCCATTTGGCACTAGGGCTGTCCTCCAATGGTCTTGCTGCATAATACATGTTGCCATTCTCCCGGCCGGCCAGGATCTGGATGGAATCGCACGTTGTGTGCAAAACGCCCCATCTTCGGAGCACGGCAGGCTTCACCAGTTGCTGCCCAAAACCGCAGCAGTAGATGGGGCAGCTCAACTCCTGAGACGTGTGGCACGAGGTGTCCACAGTGCCGATGACTGCTGTCCAGCCGTCTTCAAGCAAAGGCTCTGATCGCTTGCCCCGGAGACGCTTCAGCGGTGGACAGGCATGGTTATCCGCCGGGCCCAAGGGGATCTCATCGCCACTGACTTCCTCTCCCTCGTCCCCCTCCTCTTCTGAATCAGTGTCGCCATCCCAATCAACTTCCTCCTCCTCCACTTCTGCTTCGCCCAGATTGGCGTTGCCGAAGAGAGCGTCATCTGCAATGCCTGAGTTTTCGATGAGGAGAATGTCCTGATTCCTAAAGCCCTTGTCCGCGCGGTACACCCAGACTTCATTCCGGCTCAAAACTTCATGTCTTTGAGGGCGAGTGAGCTTGAGGAAGGCTTTGACATGTTTTCGATCTTTGCGGCGGACCTTGAAGTCCTGTCCCTCCTCGGTATGCTTGCCTTGCATGAGCAGGGTTAACGCCTTGCTCGACAAACCGGAGAGGTCGATTTCATCCTTGTTCAGCTCGCCCCGCATCTGACCGCTTTGCTCTGGTAAGTTGCATTGCTTCTGCGCCAAACGCTGGGCAAAAGAAGGCAGTACCGTGATTTCATGGGTGCCCGGCACTTTGGATGGAATGCTGGCGGCGGGGCTGCAAACTAAAGCAAGACAGAGGGAGTGAAAAAAACAAGGCAAGTACCGATATGATACACATATGTCTATATATTATATCTATAGATTATATATAAATATAATCGTCGTATAAATGTCATGCTACCAGTGATGCCCTGCAATGTCTACATATGTCACTTCAGTAGCGCATGCGCTCTGTATGCGTTGCGTATGTGTGTGTGTGTATGTGTATGTATGTGTGTGTGTGTGCGTGCGTGTGCGTGACAAATGTCGTGCGATGTAGTCAGCTTGGCTCAGCCAGTTGGCTTGTAAAATAGCAGCAGCGGCGACGCTTTAGATATCAACCCAACCCAAATGGCTTCGGAGCTTAAAAGCTGGGCAATAGGTCAACTGCTCAAACGATGCACTCCTAAACCGCACCACATAGGAGACACTTGAAGTTGAAACTAAACAGCCTACAATTTCTAGTTCCACACCCCTGTCCCTTAAGAAACCCGACCCTGTAGACGAACCCTTGCATCTTCCAGGCTTGTCATGGTTAAGCCCAACCTTGTTCATATTCCTTTGGACGTCAGAACCGGAGCAAGCTTCACGAGGTTGTCTATCAACTGCTGAGCTTGTTTATGAATGATTGCAAATGAAATTAGAAGTACTAACGAGAATTCATCACTTGAGGGTGAATGCGAGGGTTTGTCACAGGTATACAAATATTCTCCCTCATTTCAAAGCAAACACAAATATAACCAGAATTATGCATCCATGACCGTTCACTTAAAAGTGAAAGTAAAGGCTTGGGGTATGGCCGTCCCCTAATACCCGTTCATTTAAGGGCGAACGCAAGAGTTTGGATGGGGGGCTCCTTTCTACAAGGGTTGTAGCCGTTCATTTGAGAATGAATATAGAAACTTGGGGTAAGACCTTCTCGTAATACCCGTTCATTTAAAGGCGAACGCAAAGGTTTGGAATAAAAAAATCGTTGATAGAAAGGCTTACATGTTCATTTAAAAGTGAACGTAAAGGCTTGGAGCATAGCCATTCCCTCATACTCGTTCATTTAAGGGCGAACGCAAGGGTTTGGACGTGAGGGGGCTCTTTCTCCAGAGGTTGTTCATTTCAGGGTGAACGCAAGGCTTTGGACGTGAGGGGGCTCTTTCTACAAGGGTTGTAGCCGTTCATTTCAGGGTGAACGCAAGGGTTTGGACGTGAGGGGGGCCTGACGGCAAAAAACTACTACTACTACTACTACTTCTTCTTCTTCTACTACTACTACTACTACTACTACTACTACTACTCCTCCTCCTCCTCCTCCTGCTGCTGCTGCTGCTGCTGCTACTCTACTGCTATTGCTACTACTGCTACTACTACTGCTACTACTGCTGCTACTACTACTACTACTACTACTACTACTACTACTATTACTATTACTACTATTACTACTGCTACCTTGCCTGTCTGGTGAGGTCTGCCTCGAGGAGGTGCTCCCTTTGTTGCGCCCTCTCTTCCGGCGTCAAGAGTTCCCAAGGTAACAACACTGACTGGCGGGGTCCTCGGTTGCCTGAGAGGCGGAGTGTTGGGTTCGGGGGTCTCTGGGCCTTGGCTCTTTGGCTCAGTTTCAGAGCCTGGCACAAGCAGGGAGTCCGGGCCCGAGCTCCAGAAGACCGGGCTTGGCAAGGAGTCTGGAAGTAGCTTGTTCACTTCGTCCGGGGTTGGTTGTTCCGGGTGGGGCTGCCTGGTCTTCTGGGTGGACTCCCAGGCTGCCTGGTCTTCTGGGTCTGGGGCTGAACTGTCTGAGCTGTCTGAGCTGTCTGAGCTCTCTGAGCTCGAGCTTGAGGTTCCTGCAACGTCTCGTCTGAGGAGTCTCTGTTCAGCAACCAGGCGCCTCAACCCCCAGGCCAGTGAAGGCCAACTCGTACCTAGGGTCGCCCAGTTCGCGGTAGACCCGCAACCGGTTCACGAGGTGCTGTTGCCCTTCGGCGGTTTGCAAACTTGTGTGGAGCCGGGCCCCGCTACACAAGCTGCAAGCCGACCCGTCCCGGTTCCTGTTCACCCTGTGCCCCCGGTTCCTGTTGCCAGGCGCGCCGTAGCGGCATGTGCCCAGGTCACCGCCGTCACAGCGTTGCGCCATTTTAATGGTGCTGAGGGTCTGGAGTTCGGCGCAGCAAAGCTTCAGGAGCCAAAAGCTTCAGGTGTTTCAATTCAACGGCGCACAGAGCTGACCTCAAAAGGCCTAACTGCACTCAAACAAAAAACTCGGAAACTTTCAGTTAACTAAAAAAGGCGAAGCCGAAAGCCAGAGTGATTACAACAAGACATACAACCAAGGGATACCCATTATTCAAACTCACTTAAAGGTTTGGCAAAATCAAATTCCACTCAGAAAGATTTTGACATGGTCCCAACATATGTACACGAGGAGCAAGGACACAAGAGGCCAGAAGAGAGATAGAAGGAGGGCCCTCGAATGTCACCACATCCTTTTTTAAGCAAGGCAATAAAATGACGTCCGCAAAGCAGAAATACCACCTAAATCTTCTATAAACATCCAAAGCAAGAACCACGTTCTGTTGGCAAACGGCCCAAAAAGCGCACACTGGCACACAGTAACGCCATTTCAAAAATTCCCTTAAAAGTCTGAGGCGCCATACCCAAACTACACAATCAAGCTGGACCAGCCCACCAAGTCCTATGTCATTTGGCAAAATCGCTCTTGCAGCTTCCAAGCCCCGAAATCCAGCCCAGAAAGGCTCAGGAAAGAAAAACGTTGCTTATCAGTGTTTAGCAAACAACAAAGCAAACACCAGAAGCACACGCAACAACAAACGCAAAAAATTTCCCACAAGACCTGGAGCCGCCACATCCTGCGCCAAGTCCTATGTCATGTGGCAAAATGGCCCTTGCAGCCTCCAGGTTCCAAAATCCAGCCCAGGAAGGCTCAAGAAAGGAAACCGTTGCTTATCAGTGTTGAGCAAACAACAGGGCAAACACCAGAAGCACACACAACAACAAACGCATCCAATTTCCCACAAGGCCTGGAGCCGTGAAGCCCCCCCATCAAATCCAATGTCGTTTTGGTTCTTGCAGCCTCCAAGCCCCAAAATCCAGCCCAGAAAGGCTCAGGAAAGAACAACGTTGCTTATCAGCGTTGAGCAAACAACAAGGCAAACACCAGAAGCATACACAACAACAAATGCGAACAGCATTGAAGTCAGGGATGAGCGCATGGTATCGCATGGTTTCTAAGTGCTGAACAAAGCACCGCCTGAGACAATCCTATGTCGAGCGGTAATTAAGTTCGAACACTTGGAAGTTGAACTTTCCTCTGTTAATTGTAAAATTACGATTCTTTCAATAAATGCATTCCTATGTTATTGGTAAACCAGCGCTTTTGGATACTTTTTGCAGTATCTATGTCATCTGAACCTAATATAACTTGCGGCGCCAGACCACGTGACATAGGAGACAACAAGGGGCGAAAATGGCGCACAAGGCCTAAGTCATAGGTTTTGGGGGCAATGCTTGGTTGTGTTTCGCCAAACTTTATTTTTTGCTATTTCTATTTTCTTTGGACCCGCAGACGGCCTTTGTAGCGTTAGGGACAGCCGAACAGGCGACCGTTCTCGCTGAAACGACCGCCGCAGCTCATCTATATTAGAAGGAAATTAACTATGGCAAAGCACTGCTCTACTTCAATCACTATACCGGCCCTGGTCTCCCACCGGAGTGTCGAACAATTAGTTCTTCCAAAGCGCTCATGTATACACTACAACCCCTCCAAAACACTGCAATACTCAGCGCGCTAGCAAAACTTGGCGTCAAAGAGATTCCAAAGCAATTCGACGCAAACGAAGCCACAAGTCAACCGCGCCTTCGCTTCCATGAGCGCAGGAGAAACCGCTTTCTGGAGACACACTACGGCAAAATTGTTTCAAAAAGCTGACCCACGCCTGTGACCGACGACAATTCGATCGCAATTTTCGAGGGAGGAGCAGACAGCGGCGCGACAAGCCTTTGTTCAACAAGAACGCTCCGCACAGTAACGCCATTCCAAAAATTTCTTCAAAAGTCTTGAGGCGCCATACCCAAACTACACAATCAAGCTGGACCAGCCCACCAAGTCCTATGTCATGTGGCAAAATCGCTCTTGCAGCTTCCAAGCCCCGAAATCCAGCCCAGAAAGGCTCAGGAAAGAAAAACGTTGCTTATCAGCGTTGAGCAACAGGGCAAACACCAGAAGCACACGCAACAACAAACGCAAAAAAATTCCCACAAGACCTGGAGCCGCCACATCCCGCGCCAAGTCCTATGTCATGTGGCAAAATGGCCCTTGCAGCCTCCAGGCTCCAGAATCCAGCCCAGGAAGGCTCAAGAAAGGAAACCGTTGCTTATCAGCGCTGAGCAAACAACAAGGCAAACACCAGAAGCACACACAACAACAAACGCAAACATTTCCACAAGGCCTCAAGCCACCACACCCCGCACCAAGTCCTATATGTCCTATGTCATCTGGCAAAATGGCCCTTGCAGCCTCCAGGCTCCAAAATCCAGCCCAAGAAGGTTCAGGAAAGAAAAACGTTGCTTATCAGCGCTTAGGAAACGAGAGGGCAAACACCAGAAGCACACACAACAACAAACGCAAACAACTCCCCACAGGGCCTCAAGCCGCCACGCCCCCAACAAGTCTTACGTCATGTGGCAAAATGGCTCTTGCAGCCCCTGGGTTCCGAAATCCAGCCGAGGAAGGCTCAGGAAAGACAAACTTTGCTTATCAGTGTTGAGCGAACAACAGGGTAAACACCAGAAGCGCGCGCAACAACAAGCGCAAACAACTTCCCACAAGGCCTGGAGCCGCCATGCCCCTCACCAAATCCTACGTCATTTTGGTTCTTGCAGCCTCCAGGTTCCAAAATCCAGTCCAGGAAGGCTCAGAAAAGAAGAACGTTGCTTATCAGCGCTGAGGAAACAACAGAGCAAACACCAGAAGCGCGCGCAACAACAAACGCAAACAATTGTCCACAAGGCCTGGGGCCGCCATACCCCCCACCAAGTCCTATGTCATTTTGGTTCTTGCAGCCTCCAGGTTCCAAGATCCAGCCAGGAAGGCTCAGGAAAGAAAAACGTTGCTTATCAGTGTTTAGCAAATGACAGACCCACGGTCCTTCAAAATTTCCGGGGGCGCACCGTAACTTGCAGCGGGGCCCGCGCTAGAGGAACGTATGCGCACGCAGGCGCAACGCTTCGCTGATTTCTCAGCTGCAAAGGTCCAATAGCAACACAAAAGAAAAACAACAAAGGCTGGATGTACAATTGCTGCGCCGAGCACACGCTCGCGCGGAAATGGCTGCTCTTGTTTCAACCCAGGACGCATGTGGATTTTTCAGCTTCCTTCTTAGAGTTGCTCTATGTAACCCAAATGTGTTTCTCCCGAATTTGTAACAAGCAGATAAACCAAGGTTGTTGAGACGCAGCACCTCCAACAGTTTCAAGAATCAAGCACGCCGGTAACCGTTTCCAATGTGCTAGAAAACAACACTGCCCCAGGAAAAAAAGCTTATAGGGGCCACCCGGAAATGAACGCCATACAAAGACCAGATTCCTGGGGCACGGCCCCTCGTCATCCAAACAAATTGCGTGGGCTTGATGGGCGCCCGCCGGTTCTCTCAGCCTGACGAGAATCGTTTTGACAAAACAGAAATCCCGCATGGAAACTGGCACGCCAACATTGCAAGGGCTGCTGCCGCTGTCCTTGCCTCTGCAAGGCCATGACTTCTTCCACTTCGGCCTCCAGCATAGGAACTGGATATACCCACGGCGCTGCCAGCTCTGGATGGAGACAGACGATGAACATGGCAGAAACTAGCTGTCCGTAATATTTCTGCAGCATGTAGCGGTATAAATTCAGCTGGAGACAATATTTAACGCCGGTAGCGTCGGGCAAGCGCATCAGGGGCGGCGATAATGCGCGGTAGACATTGGTGAATTTGGCCGGTAAATTCTTTGCGCGCTTCCAATCAAATAGCCTCAGGAAGATCACGGTGGGAAGTGTAAGGCACAAGCGCGAATAAAGGCAACGCGGTGAACCAGAAAGCAAACAAGCAAACGCATCGCCACGGTCATTAAAACAAAAAACTTTCCCGGGTATAGTTAAGAAATGCGCGATGCGTAGCCAACCCAAGAAAAGAAACACTAAAGAACCGTCCGCCGCCCTGGCAGCAAAATCGATCGTGCCTGCAACACGCTCTTGGGAGGCCCACGCGCACCACTCAGTGCGGTACGCAAGTAAGGGCGGGACGCTGCCCAGAAAGCGTCCAAAAAGATTCATCTCCTTGCAAGCTCCTTCAATGCACCCGCCATTCAAAACGCATTCGCATTGCAAATGCATCCAGCTTCCAGCCAAAGCAGATTCTTCGCGGTTCTGTTCCCATTTCGCCTTGATCTCCTCTGGCGTAAGAGGGCGAAGTCCATCCATGTAACCGGGCGGTGGCCAATTTTTCTCCATCATCAGAGCAATAACGCGATCTGCGTCGAAAACCTCAAGGTAGCTGCGCAAGACAATGCCCGGAATTTCACAAAACGTATCTTTACTACTTCTTTCCGCTGATTAAAAAAGAAAGGCCCAAGAAACATCCATTCGCAACCGGCCGCGCCTCACTATACGTTTCGATCAGTCCAGTCACGGAAAATTCCATTGCGGCCCCATCCACAAAATACAAATGCCCTTCTTCATGAAATTGTACCCGCGCATCCAGGACATGCGGGTGATTTTCTTGTAGCCAAGTCCATCGTGTTCCCAACCACTGGGCATCACACGGTCTCTGGGCCGGAAGCGAAGGCAAGATCATGGAAGACGACGGCAATGGAATTCGGATACCTTGCATGGGGCGCGTCTCCACGTAGCCCAAAAGACTGGCAGACAAGCGGCGGCATCGACGCGTGCCATTTCCGCATATTGGCCTTTCTTTCCACTGCTCTTCCCCGCGCGCGTAGATAATGCTGGGCTTGCTGTATAGTCATGCCACTGGCGACCAGCGCGCGTGGAGCAGGAGGGTCTCGTAGACACACCTGCTGTTGTTCTAGAGCCGTGGCCCGGGTATGGCATAAACGAAGCCATTCCGAAGGCGATTTGGAGAGAACGAAATCCCGATGAGGCAGGCTCTCTACACACTCGTGCAAAAACGCGCTTGCCGCCTCCATGTCTCTGCCACACGAAGATTATTTGAGCGCAGCGTGCGGTCGCAGCTGCAGCTGCTCGGGATACCAAATTTGAAAACAATTTGACTCAGGCTCGGCTCGCCCTAGCCACTGTGTAATCCCGCGGCTACACGCAACACATGTCAGACACAAAACGCATGTCAGGCACAAAGAATTGATGACAGACGCATTAAATCTGCAGCAGGCAGAGCGTCAAAAAACACATCACGTCGGCATTGGTTCAGGAAAAGGGAAACATATCGCAAAAGCGCCCATATATATTGGACCGACGGGGGCTGGCTTCGCTGGAAACAATTGCTTGAACATTAATGAGAGCGCAAATCGATTTTTTAAATCACCCGCTGCAATGTTTCAAGAAAACGTCATTGGGCGCTGTATACCAAGATAAGCGATACGCCCCGCACTGGGTCACGCGGCTCGGTCGAGGCCAATCATAAACTCCTGGACATTGAAACACATGCGCCCGAACGCTTTTGTGATATATTGACATAGCTCCGCATCCGTGCGGTTGTCACCGTCCTATAAGCTTGAGTTGGCCTGTTTACTCAGATCCGCTTCAAGCTTTGCAGGGTTCGCAGAATGGCAAGCGTGGCTGCCTGATTCTGAACAAGAGCCTACCGGTGAACATCACGTGCAAATTTTTTTCACCGCGGAATTTTGGAACCGGGCCGAGCGCATTAAAAAATACGGCTCACACAGGCGACCGCGCATCAAAGATCAATTCCCACCGAGCCCCAAACTTTCCTGAACATTTGCCTTTCATCTCAATATGGCTGCAGCCCCCTAGCTCTTCACGCGCACTGGCTCATCCTGGCAACATTTTTTTAACAAAAACAAAATAGTAAACGCCGCAGAAGAGATGATCACCAGCTTTAGCACACGCCTTGTTTTGACAACGCTCTCAACCCTCAAAACTTCTTGCCTAGCGCGACAAGAACTAGAACGCCTAGGGCATCCGGCAGCTTATCATCTTAGCGAGAACCCAGCAACCAGAACTTGTAACCAGAATGTCCACCGCATCTAATTCTTGATTGCGCGGACAACGCCTCGCCGGGCTCCCATTTATTCATTAAGGGCAAACTTGCTAGCAACAAAGCGCCTCTTACTAACACATTTGCCCTAGTCCTAACAAACCCCGCTTCTAGCGCACAACTTTGCACCTAGCAGCCCGCAAGCCCGCATCTGGGACACAAAACCGCATCTAGCGCCACACAAGCCTGCATCTGGCGCAGAAGCCCGCATCTAGCATAAAAGCCCGCATCTAGCTCACAGACCCGCATCTAGCACACAACCCCGCATCTAGCGCAAAAGCCGGCGTCTAATACACAAGTCCGCATCCAGCACACAAGCCCACATCTAGCACCAAGCCTGCATCTAGCGCGCAAGCCCGCGCCCAGCTGCATGGATGTTGTGTTTTCAGAAAGGCTCTCACATTTGCCTGTTGGCCATTGCTATTAATGTTGGTCCTGACCTGCCAACCCCCACAGGTCAACCTTTTGAGAAGTATCTAGCACTCAATTATGTCAAGAACGCTCTCCATCGCCAGCACCTGCACTCTAGCGTGAAACTATTGAGAATGTCATTGGAATGCCAAAAGCATCTAAGATTTGGCATGTAATTGTCAAAGACCTAACACCTAACGCTCCTGACAATGCCTGACAACGCTCTCCACTGCTAGTACCCTTGCTCTAGCAAGACGCTAACTAGAATAAGAAGAAAATCTAGCACCTCAACTCCTTGGCAGAGTTTCAACTTATAAAAAAATGACACCCTAAAACACCAGGCAATGAATATGCGATTGTCAGATATCTAGCCTTTGATGCTGCTGACAGCACTTCTCCACTGCTAGTACCTTTGCTCTAGCAAGACACCAACTAGAATAAGAAGAGAATCTAGCGCCTCAACTAGCGCTCATCCCGCTGGACCCCCTCTCCCTTCATTCAAGGTAACCTTGCTTGCAGCAATGGCCTCTTGCCAACATATCTGCCCCTAGACCTAATAAACCCCGCTTCTAGCGCACAACTTTGCACCTAGCAGCCCGCAAGCCCGCTGTAGGACACAAAACCGCATCTAGCGCCACACGAGCCCGCATCTAGCACACAACCCCGCATCTAGCGCAGAAGCCGGCGTCTAACACACAAGCCCGCATCTAGCACACAGCCCCGCATCTAGCGCAAAAGCCGGTTTCTAATACACAAGCCCGCATCCAGCACACAAGCCCACATCTAGCACCAAGCCTGCATCTAGCGCACAAGCCCGCGCCCAGCTGCATGGATGTTGTGTTTTCAGAAAAGCTCTCACATTTGCCTGTTGGCCATTGTTATTAATGTTGGTCCTGACCTGCCAACCCCCACAGGTCAACCTTTTGAGAAGTATCTAGCACTCAATTATGCCAAGAACGCTCTCCATCGCCAGCACCTGCACTCTAGCGTGAAACTATTGAGAATGTCATTGGAATGCCAAAAGCATCTAAGATTTGGCATGTAATTGTCAATGATCTAACACCTAACGCTCCTGACAATGCCTGACAACGCTCTCCACTGCTAGTACCTTTGCTCTAGCAAGACACCAGCTAGAATAAGAAGAAAATCTAACACCTCAACTCCTTGGCAGAGTTTCAACTTATAAAAAAAATGACTACTCTAAGTCGCCTAGGTGCCGAAAGGCAGTAAAAATTTAGGGTTAGGGTTTAGGGTTTTCGGGTTAAGGGCTTAGGGTTTGCGGTTTAGGTTTTAGGGCTGTTTCACGTCGAGACAATTTGACCTGTCGCAAAAAGGACAAATAGTGCAGTTTAGGAACCACGTTTTCGGCAACCCTTCCACGATTTCCAAGTCAAACTCCTAGTTTCGACCCCCCGCATGGCTAGAGGCAAGAAATTGTCAACCCTTAGAATCCATTGTAAATACCACGGTTTTTGGCTTCTTGATCACCACAGTCCAATGAATTCCAGGCAAACGGTGCAAACAGGCCGTACTACTACTACTACTACTACTACTACTACTACTACTACTACTACTACTACTACTACTAGTACTAATAGTAGTAATAGAAGTAGTAGTAATAGTAGTAGCAGTAGTAATAGGTATTAATAATAATATTACTAGCAGTACTATTAGTAGCACTAGTAATAGTACCAGTAATAGTACCAGTAATAGTACTAATAACAATACTAATAATTCTAGTAGTACTAACAATAATACTAGTAGTAATAATACTAGTAGTATTAGTAGTAGTACTAGTAGTACTAGTAGCACTGGTAGTCCTAGTAGTTTGTAGTGAACATGAAACTTGGCCGTGGGCAACCACTAAACCATTGGCTCCTCAATCACCATCAGCAAATGTTCACCACTATTGTATAGCCACTAGTTGACCACTATTCGCCAGAATTGTCCATTAAACAATATTCACCCTCACTAACCCTACCATCCGTTTTATGAATCATAACGAACCTCTATAAACTAGTGAGAACTATTCTTAACCATCATGATTCACGATAATTAACATCGATTAATAAATAGCCATGATTTAAAACTGTTATTGCTACCATTTACTAACTATATTTAATAGTCATGACACCACTGCTATTCACTATCAAACTATCATTTACCCTTAACTGCCTTAACGTCATCACAACTATCATTAGCTTAACTGTGATATATATATATCCTCAACTAAAAAACGATCATTAATTGATCATTATTCACTATTATCAGCATTAATCATCATTAATAGTCATGACATCACTATTGTTCACTTCAAAACTATCATTCATGTGGTGGGTCAGTTCACCCGGCTAGTCCCCCTGGTTCCCCTATCATTAGCCAGGCTGTTCTCCCTATGAAATTCTTGGTGAACTTATCCCCCCATGAAGGTTGGTTGACTGCTTGACCCAGTTCGCCATATATAGCTGGTATATCCCCTATAGTTGCTAGTTATCATCCCCTACTATTAACCGTCATTAAACCAGCTAGTTGTTGGTTGGTGAACTGCTTGACCCAGCTCGCCATGTCATTCACCGCCAGATCTACTTCAGCTGCCAGATCTATCACCGTGCACCTGGCTGCCGGAAGCAGCGTGCCATCCCGCGCGCTGCTGCTACTGGAGCTACTTCCAGCGGCAACCGGCAGACACCACCTGGGCGGTGAAATCGACCATAGACATGTGCCTTGAAGACATGTCAGGCATGTACGGGCAGTAAACTGAAACAAAATATTAGTGACTAATAGTGGTTAATAGTTGTTAATAATGGTTAATAGTTGTTAATGATGGCTGATATAGTGACTATAATGGCTATTAATGATCATTACTGGTTGGTGGTTGAACCACCCCTATGAAAAATATGCTTGTCAACCAACCACGCTCCGGGCGGGTGTCACGACGCCCCGAAGAACGTCAAGTTGCAACGTACGTTAACATGCCCCACCCACCCCCAACCCCTACCCATAGGTACGAAACGGCGCGCAGGCTGTTTGAAATGCACACGAACTCGCCGTGCCAGGCAGTACAACGCGATTTCGTACGCGTCGTGACACCCGCCCGGAGCCACCAACCATTTGTTAATAATTACTAGTGAAAATAATTACCAGTGAAAAAAAATGATTGAAACCACCAAGCAGCATACTACAATACAAAAGAGTTCAATTTAATGCAACATGTTTAATCGAATGGATATTTGTAATGATGAGATATTGCGTTATCGAATACATACGCAATATGTGTGTTCAAATATTATAGGTTATAATGTCAATGAATGTGGTACTGCCAAAAAACCATTCGTCTCCAACTAGAAGTGGACCATATTGGGATCATTTCGGGGAGCTCCCATTTCAGGAAACACCTCTCCGATATACATAGTGTACATGCATGTTGCCTGAAAGTGGCAGTGGGTCAAAACCGTGTACCTTTCGTTCCCCTATCATTAACCATTGTTTTCCCTATCATTGTTGGGTATTGTCCCCCATGAAATTGGTTGGTTGATATTGACCCAGTTCGCCATCTTTGCTCATGACTGCATGCGAAGGATTGCGTGCATCCAGAAACTACAAAGGTGGGCCCCCCTGTGGCAAGTTGGCTCAAGTTCGCCATTGAACTATCTGTTGGGTGGTTTCAACCTATGGTGAACTAGTGGTTAATAGTGGTTAATAATGGTTATATATGGTAAGAGTGGCTAGTACTGATCATCACTGTTTTGTGGTTGAACCACCCCTATGAATAATATGTTTGTCAACCAACCATTTGTTAATGATTAATAGGGAAAGTAAAGATGTTTCAAACCACCAACCAGGCTATGGTTGCATCTACCGTATAACTTAGATACCCTAGTTACCCATTCATAGATATCAAAATGGTAGATACAACCATAGTTGTAATGTCATTTTTAGATGTTACTAACTCGTAGTGTAAAAATGCAATGTCATGTTTAGGCACTACTTTGTTTTCAGATATTCAACTATGGTTTACAATGTAATTTAAATGGTACTTACCCTGGTTGTGTTCACCAACAACCGAAGTCGCCCAAGCCCTGCTGGAGCCGTGCTATGATTATCGGCTCAGTGCATGGCGCTCATGGCCTGCTGTTCACCCTATGTTCATCGCTGATTGGTGGGGAAACCCCATTCAAAATGACGATTTTAGTAGTTTCTCACGTCAGTTTGGGGACCCCCCCCCCCAATCATCCAATATTCACCACTTATAGTTATACACCAACCATTTTGAGGGGTACCCTATTTCGAGAAACGGCTTTGGGTCAGTTCACCCCGTACCCCTGGTTCCCCCATCATTAACCATTCCGTTCCCTATAGTATTGTTGCTTACTATCCACCATCATTGATGGTTAACTGCTTGACCCATGGCCAAACCACCGATCTTGGGGGGTACCACAACTGGACCCCTCAAGTCTCGACACAAGCAGTGACTGATAGATCCAGCAGTTCCACGGAACAAAGATCAGCCGCATCAAGCAGTTTCAACAATCATCAATGAACCATGGTTCATAATAATGGATAATAGTGGTTAGTTGATAACGGGTAAAAATGGATTAAAATGGTTCATGGTTGTAATAGTCAATTACCTGGGTAAATCTGGTCAATATTGGTGATAATGGCCAATCATTAACCATTCTCAAGCCTTTATTGATCATGGACCATTGTCAACGTGTATCGACTACTATTAGCAACGGCACCAACCAGTATAAATCACTATGAAACATGATCAACCACCACGAACCATGACCGAAATGAGCGGCACCTGATGCCTGGCAACATCATTAAAGGACTCGGTCAATCTATCCTGAAACCTGAGGGTGACTACTAGAAGATGTTGATGGCATTTGTTGATGACGTCATGTGAAATGCCCCTGTCACACTACTAGAGGATCTGCTCAAATCAAGGATTTTGTGAGATGTTAGGACTTATGTCAAGCGACATAAAATCATTATGATGATTGTGCAAAACAGTAACTGGTCAACAATCCGTGTGAGACACAAGGGGGTTGTCTGTCCTCCCGTTCGTCAGTCTTGTCGTAGAAACCCTATCACAACCCAACCGCCAATGTTCTTACTTTGACGCCACTCAGCAATGCCTTGAAAGACATGACGGAGCCCACAAATGGTTTGATAAAACAAAATGGTGCTCTCCTTAGATAAAGGCAATCCTTAGAAGATCATCCAGCAAAAAACCAGATCTTCTAAAGATCTTCGAAAGCTCATCCAGCAGAAATGCCATGGCAACCCCGCATTTTTGCAAAGCCCACCCGGGTTTGAAGTGCACTCCTTACCCTTTCCTGTGAAAGCAGTACTTGGATGTGCAGCTGGGGTTGTAACCCTGGTTACAAGCCCTATAAGGTAGCTGAACTAACCCCTTGAAACCATGGTCAGTTATGAGCCGTGGGGATGCACAGCCAAGTAGGCTGGAATGCTTCCACCAAGAAACACGGGGGCTGACAGGGCATAGGGTCGCTTGACCTCCTCAAACAGCCGTTGCCGGGTAGGGTTTGTAAGGTGCTAGTCAGCAATGATACGAAGATATTTGGCTATAGTTATCTATAGTTATCTGAGTCAAACAGCAGCATAATTGATGGTTAATAACGGGGGATAACAACCAAGAATAATGGAAATATAGCAGCTATATATGGCTATGGGTCAATCTTAAGCAACCAATTTCATGGAAATTTTAACCAACAATTTCATAGGGAAAACAATGCTTCACGATAAGGGAACCAGGGGTACAGGGTTTTGACCCGTAGCCCTATCAAGACTCCTAGCAATTAGCAAACGGGGGTGGTCATTGGTTGCGCGGAGGAAAGCCAAGTTTGTGAATGATGATTCCTGACTGACGTCACATGTTGTCAAAAAGCATGAACCAGTGATAACCATGTTTCAGAATAAGTGATTAATCGACATTAGCCATTACTATATAAGCATTGAAAATCTGCCAAAATACAACCACTCATTGGAGATCTATACTCATAAACCCCTTCTAGTTGATGGTACATCACCCGCTATTTATGGGGCGAACTAATGGTGTATTAGTGCTTCAGTTTCAGTGCCTGGTGCCCACTGCAGAAAGGCAGCGATCGGGCAAGCAGCAGGGGTCCAGTCATAAATCACTGGTGGTTTCAAGTTAACAAGAATGGCTATACTACCAGATAACCAACCATTTGATGAATAGGGGACTCCAAAAATGGTTGGTTTATTGCTATAGGTCAAAATAGTCAATAAAGGATGATTTGGGGGGTCCCCTAGTTTACCAATTACTATAAATGGTCAATAAAGGATGATTTGGGGTGTCCCCTATTTTAAGAAGCACCCATTTGCTGTCTATTAAGTACTGGCTATACCACGGTGGTTATCCCATGGTGAAAATTGGCTGTGCCATAGTTTCACCACTCATGAAATCGTTTTCAATCACAAAACAACCAATCAGAACCATAGTCAACAATCAATCACATCCATGAGGCAATAGTAGTCAACAATGAGATTCAAATGTTGATTCACTGATTTATAGTATGGTTTTCAATCAGATTCTCTAAGTATAGTCAACAATAAGTTCCACACTTAAACCATACTTAGAGAATCAATCAACTTTGATCAAGGATTTGCAATAATTAACAATAACCGATCACTAAGCATGGTCAATGTTAACCACCAGAGTTGTTTATGAGTCATCAACGGTTTACCACACGAAATGATCACGAGCCATGAACGATAAATAATGGCTAATGATGAGTGGTAATGGATAGTAAGCTGGTTGGTGGTTGAACCACCCCTTTGAAAAATATGCGCAAGTCAACCAACCATCTGTTAATCATCACAAAGGAAAGTCAAAATGTTTAAAACCACCAACCAGGGAAGGCATTGGTGGTAGTGGATAAGAACGGATTACAATGGGTCACAACGGTTCGGGGTGGTTGACAATGATCAACAATGCTTCATTGGCACACAGACATACAGCTGATTCACAATAGAAGCTGTCGAAGAGTAATGGTTACAACATTGGGCCAATATATCATTGCTAGATCTAGTTGCTGGCGGTCGCACTTCTCACCTTGATCTGCCGGGATAGCCTCAGGATAGCCTCCAGATCCAAGTCTATGATCAGCAACTGCCTCAACCCCGAAAAATGCTTGATGTATTTTCTTGGGAGGTATCCATCGGAATTTACAGTCATACTCACAGCGCTGTTGGGGCGAAAGTTGCCATCTAATCATCATGAACCATGAAGAAACACCGTTCACCAATATTAAGCGTGATCTACAGCGATCAATCATACGGATAGAAAATGAAAAAGCATCACTGACCAGGTTTCGTCACTAACCAGGCCATGCTTAATAAGCCCATCACTCACCATCACGAACCATCTTTAACCATCACTAGTCACCACTAACCCATCCACTTAGCCCATGGCCATACCATCCTTAACCATCACGATCCTCAACGGTTAACAGATCTGCTACAACACCGGGTCACCGTCGGTCGAGTGATACGACCTGCCAAAGCCAGCCTTGGCACCAGCCGCCATGGTGGTGATGATGATGATGATGATGAGGAGGAGGAGGAGGATGAGGATGATGATGATGATGATGATGATGATGATGATGATGATGATGTTGATGATGATGATGGTGGATTCAAGGTTGATCCGCTTGTTACCTGTGAATGGTTGATAATGGCTACATGGTAGATGATGTTGTGATTCGATTCCAGTGGCTGATGCGGATAGCAACTCGTCATCAAGGGATGCAAACAGCCAGGATCGAGGGATTTTCGTCCACAGCTGCACTGAGCAATGGGAGATGATGATTCGTGATTGATGGTCCCTAGCTTGTTGTCAACCAACCATTAATCATCATAGATGGTTTTGAGTACTGGTTGATGACCAATGACTACACTGCAACCAGTAATGGGTGGTTTTTAATTCTGCTGATAATGATCTATGCTTGATGGTTCGATTCATCACCTGCATGATCAACAACTGTCCTTTCTGGGTCGGGCCTTTCTTGTCTGAAGCCATGGGTGTACGTGTATTGACCATGGTAATTCACCGCCATGAATCACCATGAATCACCATGAACCACCATGAACCACCATGAACCACCATCAAACACCAAAGAAGGCAACCAATCAATTGACCCGAAACGCTGAGTTGGGAGCGGTTCATTTGCCAACCGTCATTCATCAACCATCTATTGATGATCATTGTTAACCATTGCAAAAAAGCCATCCCAGAATCATCAACAATCTCTAGCCATTTAAAACCATCAACCATCTATAGAGAAACATTCACTAGCACCCTGTTCACCAGTATAACCCCATACGATTAACCACGTGCCACCCATGAACCACCCAGGACCTATAACCGTCTGCCTCCCCTCGGGCCCAGGCTCGTGTAAAGGCGCCATCCTGTGGCTATTTCCAGCTGGGGACAACCCTCATTTAGCGGCTGGATGAAGCACCAGTAAGGGTGAAGAATGCTTGGTTCACAATGGGCGTTTCTCAAGTCATAGGGAACCCCCAAATCATTCATTAGTAATCATTTTTAGCAATGAACGAACCATTTTTGGGGTTCCCCTATTTTGAGAAACCCCATAATGAGTAATTGTGAATGGGGAATACTGAATCATGGTTCATGATGGCTGGCGGTTCACAATCACCGGTACAAGAACAAGAGGGATTGCCATTGTTGACGAGGCAGAACTACCAACCATTTTGTAACGGCTAAGATCAGCCAAATTCAGCCAATCACTTTTTGATGATGCTCCATCAGCGTGATGTTTGTCCCCCAATGACCAATATTGATAATGTTCAATCGTCATCAACAGTCTCTACTCTTGTTAGGCTATCATTCCTTATCTTTATACGCATAATCATCATCAAATCTTACCAACGATTAGTTATCATCAAAATAATCATCCATGACTAACGAGTGAGTATCAGCATTAATCAAGCATTGCAAACCATGATTATCATTCATCAACCAACAAGAACAAGCAACGGGATCCACCTGCCATGGCTCGTGGGTGAACATGGCATACCGCAACCTAGACCCAGCTCCTTTCATCTGGATCTGAGTTGTAAACTTAGCAGGTATGTGTAACCTATAGTAAATATGGGCGTTTCTCAAAATAGGGGACTCTCCAAATCATCTAATAGTAACCAGTTGTAGTAATAAACCAACCATTTCCTGGGGTTCCCTATTTTGAGGAACCACCATATATGTACATTTACTTCTAAATCATCATGATGTACTGAACTTTAAGATGTAGTAGCCAAGTTACTAACGTAGATAAATCAATTAGCAGACTGTGATCTTGTGAATGTGATTCCATCATAGAGCAGAAAAGTAGTCCACAAGCAGCGCTTACACCGGCCCACGGAATGGTGAGGGCATTTGTGTTTTGACCGAAAACCCATTCCCACAAAAAACCACCCCTGGCTTCGACAAATCCGCCGCGAAGAGACACCACTGCGGAATTGTTCTGTGGGGCCCCGCCAAAATGTGACAGAAACCCTAATAAAATTGGTAGGTTTTCCTAATGTTTTTGTTAAAAGGTAGGATTTTTGTTGAAACCCTAATAAAGATACGAAAACCACTGGACTTTCAACAAAACTCCTATGTCCTCTACGATGAAACAAACGATTGATCCACCAAAATGAGTCGTTTTGACAACAGTTGGACCAGTCCCTTCCTGTCTCAGCAGCTGCGCCTCAAATGGCCGGAAACAAAATCGCGTAGCTCTTTGAGGCAAACAGCGGCGCGTAGCGAGTTGCGGTACTAAACTATTGCTATGAAATGGTAATAGATTCAACCAAATGTCTATCAATAACATCCACAATTCTTGATTATGATTTCAATCATAACAACAATTCGAATTATCCATCATTACTCCAAACCATCCTTGATGAATATATAAAAAGATTCAAGATGTAGCTAGACCAGGCAACTTATTTTCTTTGGCTTCAGCCTGAACATGCCTGTCGTGAGATTGTACCTACTCTGGAGGCAGGCAACGCGATGCCGGTACAGACGTGTGGAAGGCCTGCTTTTAACTGATTATCTAGTCTATGATCATGTGGTTAGCTGATTATCAAGTCTGATATTTCATAATTTCGTGGTCTGATTATCATTGAAACGATCGATGCTTTAACTTGACGGAATTTTTTTGTGACAAAACAAAGGCCATGACAAAACCCATGGGACACTTGCACAAGCTGCAAAACTAGTACCGCACCCTTCCATCCGTTGCACTCAAGTGCCAACGTCCTAGATGCAAAAAGTCAATCCTTCAACTAGACCGATGAAAATCAGTGAAAATCAATGAAAATCAGTGAAAATAAATGAAAATCATGCTTCCAAATACAAGTTCCTGTGTACCGGTTGGATCTAATCCTTCACCCTTCAATGCTTCAAAAGGTGGGTTCAGAATGGCCTAGAAAAATCTATCAACACATCTGCCAACGTCTTGGACACATGCCACACCACAGCAACTTTGGACATGCTGCATTCTATACACAAGGGGGGGCCCCAGTGAGCTAAGTTGGTATATGGCCAGGGTAACTACCAGTAGTGGTGAACGCAACCCTGGGACCGACGTCATCTCCGATGCACTGCGACTGCAGGCAACAGCTGGGCCCCGCAACGGAGATTCCTGCGAAACGCTTCGTAGTCTGCCTGCTTCCTGGAGCGATGTCCAGGTTTGAACTGTTGGGACTCCCTGGAGTCGCACGGCTTGGGGAGCTTGATTCAGTTGTGTGATGTTATGCAGATTTATGCAGTCACTCAAACAGCATTGCACTCCTTTGGGCCACATGACCAAGATCCTGTTCGTAACACCGGAAATTCTTGGGGCGTTTGTGGACACCCCTCATCCTCATGGGCATCCTTTCGCTCAAGCCTGGCGGGGGTCGTGTCTGGGGGCAGTCTTGGCAGGGGCCACTCCTCAGGGGCCCTAGCGTCTGTTGGCTGCTCGGCGGCGCAAGACCAGGCTTCTTTTCGAGCCATGTGCGATCGATCGTCTGGGGGGTTTCTGATAGTTGTTTGTCAGGTGAAACGAAGACCAAGAGCTAAAGAAGGTAGCGACTGTCCACCTTGAACTTCCACATTCAGACACCCTCAGGGATTCAATGGTAACGGTTGGTTTGCTATCCCTAAACGATACTGAGCCAAGGGAGCAATCATGGACAGCCACCTCCACAAGTCCGCAGGGCGCGAGGGCGTGTCTTCTACACACCTACCCGGTAGGACCGCGAAAAGAGGGTCTCTGAGTCGTCGCTAGTGTCACTGTGACCCTGTCCTATGCCCGAACCTTTCAGGTGTGGCGAACCAATGGCTCACAGCTTCAAGCTGAGAGAGAAAATGTAGAAGTTGAAAAGGGTCTCTTCCCTTGGCGTTTCCCCAGCTGTGAAACCACTGAGGAGAACAGTAAAACTATGGAAATAGAGTCAGCAATCATCTTGATTTGGGCCTATGGCATCCATGCATTGTGAGAATAAAGAGAGCACTGACCAGGGCTCTGGGGCCGCCTGGAAGATAGCTGAAACTGAGCAGGTCAAGCAGGTCAAGCAGCTCCTTCACCAGCTGAACCAGCTTGTTTTTCTGTGAGCTTTTGAAGACTCTGTTCAGCAAAATGAACCGATTAAATGAGCAGTGGTAAATTTGTTTGACTGCCGTTTCTGGTTATCTGCTAGTTGGTAAACAATGGTTTTGAACCAATGACATCCAATGACCATCCAGGTTTATCAACTACACCATTGGTTGAAAACCATTGTTTATCAAGTTAAATTACCAATGACCAGCTACACCAGGTCATCTTAAGGTGACCATCCAATGCACAACTGATGGAGTCGTACCCACCGACCACTGCTCAGCCGCATTGAGGGCTTCACGAGGCTTTTTAGCCGGGGCTCGGCGGGATCGTGCCACCATAGACAGAGCAGCAGCGCCACTGAACGACGGGACTCCAGTGGTCCAGCAGGGGGTAATGTGTTTTACCAATGGGAAAGCAAGGCCAGGGTGAACTGTTTACCATTCGAATGGGAACCAGTCGGCGAACTTGGGAGATACTCCCTATGAAAATCAACCCGGGGTGAAAATCAAGCCTGGGTAGACAGAAAATGCGGAACCGTCCTTTAAAACGGACACTTTCCTGAGGCCCGTGAAACGGCCATCCAAAAGAAATCGTTTCATGGGAAAAGCTACCGCCAACTTGGGACCGATAGAGGGGGGCTTGACCCGCTACCGTTGAATGTTGCTGGATTCAAAAATGTCAGTTACTAGCCATTCTTAATACCGTCAATCACCAAGTTCTGAGAGTCGTGAAGAATTCATCACCAGTAACTATGAAGCATGAAGTGAAGTAGTAAGACTTTCCCATTTCTTTACCCTCAATCGCATGACCAGTTTCGCTCACCAGCTCTGAAACAACGCCCCTTGTAGCGAGTTCCACCGCATCGAAATCCTGGGACTCAACACGTGACGTGACAGCTCTGTCCTGGCTGGAACGAATCCCAATCCTGCAGTCACCGCAACATCCAGGTGCCAGGTTCGCTACCAAGGGCGCTGTCAGGAGTGTCACGGTGTGCGGTAACGCCGGTCAGGGGCCCCGGCTGAAATGGAGATAAAGGTATGGTATGGTATCTATATACAGCAAATATGGTTGTTTCTCGGGGAACTCCAAAAATGCTTGGTTTATGACTATAAATGGTTTAAGAAAGGATGATTTAGGGGTACCCCTATTCTGAAAAAACACCATATGGGTATGGATCCATATACTAAATCTACCAAATGTACCAAGTATACCAAAAGCCATCCCAACAACCTAGGTACCTATTCTGGTGCTGATGTTTTCACTGGTACTTGGGGCCACCCACAGCCATGGCATTGCACTGGTGGTGAAGGCATGACCCCAAATCATGATGTCAGTGAGTAGCAACTGGTTCAAATGTTCGGAGATCAAAGACCGCGTTGCTAGGTTTTAGTATCAAATATGCACACCAGAAAATATGCATCTTTACACTTGAGTGTATATATAAAAAAGTACATCATGTGCCGTGCATCAAGGAAGAGACCAAAAACTAGCTGTACACATTTATACATCCAATTCCACGTATTCAAATGCACATGTACATATATTGATACACATATATATATAATATAATATATATATATATATGGTCCAGTGTTCCTTGGCCCCCCCCCCCCCCCCCCAGGCATGGGTCATGGGTCCCCCCTCCCCC
>VSDK01001752.1:159737-188460 GCA_009767595.1 Symbiodinium kawagutii | reverse complement strand
CGGGTGAGTGAGGTAGTAGCATATAAGTAATGAATTGTTATTAAATCACAAAGATTTGGAACATATAAATAACATGTAAAGACTATAGATGTTTATGGGTAGTAAAAAAGTAGTATTTGGGGAGTATAAGTAATTATTGTATAAATATCAAACAGTTTGATACAATTAGTATGTAAATGAAAAAAATATATGTATATATATATATATCTATATATATAAATATATCTATATATATATATCTATATATATATTATATATATAGGCTACGTTCACTCTTGATGTATGTCGTGTTTCTTGAAACGGTTGGAACGTCCAAATGCTCGGTTTTCCTGTCGCCAAGGTACACCCAAACCTACTGCGAACCAGAAAGTGGTAGCGTCAAAACAGTCATACTTGATAAGGGTTATCCAAGCATACATGGTTACACAGTCATAGTAAGTGGTAGCCCATGGTTCCTAATGACTACCGCTTACATCCGCTTACTGATGGTTGATCACAACATGATTTGCCCAGGAACTTCACATCGTCCTTCGCATGCTGTTGGAGAATTGGTCCGTCTGAGAGTCGCAAATGCGACGACGGCAACGTTGAGCTAGGATGACCGCGACGTGAATCACCCAGGTGTTTGGCGTTTTCTATTCTTCTGAAGTATGAGTTTACCACGGAGCACGGAACCATATATATATATATATATATATATATATATTTGCATGTGTAAACTCATACTTCAGAAGAATAGAAAACGCCAAACACCTGGGTGATTCACGTCGCGGTCATCCTAGCTCAACGTTGCCGTCGTCGCATTTGCGACTCTCAGACGGACCAATTCTCCAACAGCATGCGAAGGACGATGTGAAGTTCCTGGGCAAATCATGTTGTGATCAACCATCAGTAAGCGGATGTAAGCGGTAGTCATTAGGAACCATGGGCTACCACTTACTATGACTGTGTAACCATGTATGCTTGGATAACCCTTATCAAGTATGACTGTTTTGACGCTACCACTTTCTGGTTCGCAGTAGGTTTGGGTGTACCTTGGCGACAGGAAAACCGAGCATTTGGACGTTCCAACCGTTTCAAGAAACACGACATACATCAAGAGTGAACGTAGCTCAATAGTTGAAAAAATCTAGAGCATATGACTACTATAGGTATATGGCTGTGGGTCAAAACTCTGTACCCCTGGTTCCCCATCATTGACCATTGTTTTCCCTGTTTTTGTTGGCGATTATCCCCCTTTATTTGGTTGATTCATATTGACCATCATAATGAGTCAAGTCATGTCATATTAATATCTAAAGGTCAAGTCAAATTATTGATGTACCTTTAGATATACTTATAGATATTAGTCAATATCATTTAATATCTATCTAAAGGTCAAGTCACGTCTAGTCAACTTCACTGGCGCAGGAACCAACGTATCTAACTTTGCTAGCGCACAGCCTCCCTTTGCTTGGGCTGTTCCTACATGGGTCAGCCCCGCAGCACCAAAGGGGAGTCACCAACAAGGGCTTGGGATGTTCACACTGTATCGTTGATGCTTCATGATGGTCAGCTAAATGGTTTCATCCACTGTTCAGAATATGTAATTCATGGATAATTCTGGCCACTCATGGTCAATTGGCCACTTATTCATGGTTACTTCCTCCTCAATTAGTGGCCAATTGACGCGTAATGATATTTTGCAGAGAATGATGGCGGATAATGCCAGATGCGTTTTTTACAATTTTGCTGTTGCGATTTACTCCTTCAGCGACTGTTGGGGGTTGTAGATATACAGCTGGATCTCTGATTTTACACCCCCCTTGGCACATACACGTTGAGAAAGAACGGGGTGGCTGCAGCCACCACGGAACCGTGGAAGAAGCTGCTGATGAGACGAAGGGTAGTCTTGTGTGGCTCGTGGTTAATCAGTAACCTTAGGGATAATGGATTAACCAATCAGCCAACCATTGCAAATCAGCCAATAATGGATTAGTTGATCCATAAAAAGGTTGAATCGACCTTGACCCTCTGAAAGATTTTGGCCAATCAGCCAACCATTCCAAATACTAGGGAAAATTAGAGCAAACGATCAAAACCACCAACCAAATAAGCATAGTTTTATGATAGATAGCTATTCATTCTCTATGATCCTGTGTGTTGTAGCCAAATGAACCTCTGTCTGCAGCAGATGCGCTGCAGTGGACATTTGGCTCAGTTCACAGCCAGTCGCCCCATTCGCAAAGCATGCGATACTGCCTCGCTGTGCCTATTTGGACCTGGGAGCGCTCCGCGATAGAGCCAAATGAACCAGCTATCCCAGAACAAGTTGGCGAGCCTGCAAAATGGCACCCTGGCAACTTGGCACGGGATGTTGTCATACCCAACTTGTGGCAGTCACGTGGTGGTTTCTCAAGCCACTGGGGAATCCCCAAAATGGTTGGCTTACTAACCATTGAATGATTTTAATCATTAATAATGATTATGGTTGGTTGTTAATGATTATGGTTGGGGGTTAAATTAATAACCAAATGGCCAAATGGCTATTAATGGATGATTTCCTGGAGTCAGGGTTTGTAATACCCAACTTGGAGCCTTTCTGAACGGAGTTCAAGTTGACTTTGTCAGCCCTTACCGGACAGGTCCTGCCGAGTGTCTGTCAAAGATTTCCGTATACCCTTGATCTCGCGCCGCGTCAGCTTATTTTCCTCAGCTGACTTAACGCCAGGTTCAACGCGCAACTTGGAGCTACACCTAAGAATAATTGATTCATTGCAATAAATGCATAATTTTGGATAATTTGGGGGTACCCCTATTGTTAGAAACACACACCTTGAGAAACAGAGCGATGTTTGAGGCAAGCATTGGTGTAGAGAAACAACCCCGCAGAATTCGCTGGATCGAAATCATCAATCAGCCAGATTGGGAAAGAAAACTCGTCGAAACTGGTGAGCTGGAGAGTCTGAGCAAGAACCTGTGGGCATTTTTGCTAATCACTGCATTGTTAGTCCGCAGATCATTCCATCCGTTGCCTGCTAGAGTGGCACCTCCTCAAAAGGACCTTGGCGACTGTCGTAATATGACAAACCAACTGTAAACTAAGCAATCACCAAAAACTGAGCATGATAAACCCAGATCACGACGATGTTGGCGGTTCTGAATGGTAAGTTATGGTAGATCCCGCGCTCTTCCTTTAAAGGGATGGATACCTGCACCTGGGTTCCCTTCCAACCACCGTACTGCCAGCCATGTGACGTAGCTCATTCGAGCAAGCTGCAAACCTGGTCAACTCTCGGACTGTCAGGGAACCCACAAAGTCTAGGCATCCCCAAACATTGAAACAAACATCTTTGCACAGGGAACCAGCATACCGGTAGCCATTGTAAGAGTCATCATGTCATCAGCTATGACATTGGCCCCCCCTCAAAAGGGGGCTCCATCTCCCAATGCACCTCGTAATGGTCCTGAACGATATACTCCGAGGGAGTGTAACTGAAATAACGGTACTTGCCATATGATCATCCACCATTCATATCCTCAGGCATAACCAGCCAGAATCACCCTACAATTCATATGGGCGTATCACCAGTTTGAACTATGCATTCAGTTTTCTTGGAAGTTCTCCAAAAGTATGGAGTTTCTAACTTATTGCCCTGGACGGTCAAACAGCTGGCAGCTTGCCATCTCTTGCCTTAGTACCTTGGCAAAACTCCAAATCTCCGAAGTGCAAAATTTGCCTCTGGATGGACATCCCCAGTGAAAAAACAACTGGTTGCATCCATGGTTAGTAGGGGTGAATTCACCCGCACCTTATCATCAGGCGAGATGAAACAACCGGTGGAAAGCAAACTGGTTTTCGTGCAGATCATCCGCCTGCTTGTCCACTCCAGTCCAGTTCTCGATCTTGATCTGCTCATATTTGTCTAATTAGCTTAGCAATCGACGCAGCAACGACAACAAAACCAGCTAAAGCGACAGCAGCCTTAGCAGACTCAAATAAACCTCGCTGGTGCTGGATAGGTGATAGGTGATATCCAAGACACAAAAATCAACAAACGCGCGTGGTAGCTACATACCGGAAAGAACTGCTCATATCATAGATGATTACCTCCCAGACACATTTGTTTTTTGCTACGCAAACCTTGAACATGATCACCAACAACTGAACTGAAACACAGATGCTTCTGCTGGACGGCTCTCAAACTGCTCAAACTCAAACAACCGGATCGTTGGCTGCTAGTATCATGTTCCAACGCACCAGCAAACAATCCCCAAATATTTTGACCACTGGACCAGTGCAGGAAAATCATCACCCCATGTCCCGCCCCAATGGGCGACCACGGTGAGAAAACTCAGCCCCCTCCGCAACAGTCGTCCCTCCTCTTAGCAGCGCTGTTCAACTCCCAGGGGCTCTTGGCCGTTCCATGGAGGTTCATACATCCGCTCACAAACTCCTCCAACTCGACCAGTCCGCTGTTATCGGCATCCAGCAACCTGACAGCGAGGTTGTGCGCATTGGCGTTTCTGCGCGAATGACTTTGAATGACTAGGTGCATCTATATTATCTACATGGGTGTTGTCCAAAATTCCTTGTTCCGGGAACGGCCATCTTAGCGAGAAAAAATTTTCTCTAGCGAAACTTTAGCGAACTCCACGTTTAACTTTCGCGGGCCCAAAGGCTCTTTGTTTTGGATGGTGTAAACATGTGTAATTAAATAAGGATTTTAATATATCAGGCTATCTCCAGACCGGACATGAGTCCCCTGTCCTTGAGTCTTTGCTCACCTTTTCTCCACACATCTCATCTGTCCATCTCAGGATCTCCCCGAACAGTCTTCAATATAGGATCTGGCCAACATGCCCATCTCATTTAGGAGGGAGGCTCTTCACAAAGAACCTGATCTTTCGCGATGATTTTCGCAAAACTTTAGCGAAACTTTCGCGAAATGACCATATAATGTGTTTCATGACTCATCCATGTCTGATGGTAGTTGATCATCAACCACAATGGCTTGAAACCACAAACCTCACCAGCGATTCAAACGGTTGAGCTGGTAGTCAACCACTCAGAAGTTGGTTCATTTACAGTAATGGGTTGACTATATCCAATGTTCTGTTCTCACATGTATTCAGTACATTGTATGTGTATTAAGTGGGCCAATTTCTCAAACTACATGCAATTGTACACATTTGTCAATATCCAATACCATGGTTCGCCATCAATGGTATTCGAAATCGTTCACTATCAATGCTATTGCTTCACTATTGGATTTGTGGACGATATCAATGTTGTGCGCAGCTCAATCGATTGATTTTAATCGAACAATTCCTGGGTGGCTGCCCCCAAAGCCATGGTCACAGCCATCCGATGGCTGACCATCCCTTGAGATCAAAGTGGGGATCATCAGAGTTATCACTGGCTGGGTGCTTCACATAGGTGTTTCTCGAGGGACCCCCCAATCATCCAGTTTATTCGTCATTTACAAAAATAAACCATCCATCTTTGGGCTTCTCAATTTTAAGAGACCACCACATGGATAAACCCTGATGAACATTGCCAGCAATTTGGAGGTGAACCTCCTGGTATCAACAGATGCTCAATGGTCTGCCAATGCCCATGTCAGGGCAGCTGAGTTATGATAGCCCCCACATCTGGGTGGGATTTTCATGGTCTGACATCGTGATAACCCGCTGCAATAATCAATCAATCAGTCTGTTACCATGGCTCAACTGAGTCTTTATTGGATACCTTTGCTACAAAAGCGAGTGTACGTGCCCTCGCCAAGCGCGACAATAAATGCATCAGCAGTGATGGTGGCAACAAGGACAGGGAAACAGTAGGAAAGACAATGAGCAAGCAACGTTGAAATAGTTTCTAATCATTGGCGACGCTTAATGCAACCTTGTTTTCAATAGGCCATTCATAGCCATTAAGCGCCAAGAGTTGCTTTCAGATTGCCAGCTTGGTTTCTCCTAGGCTCAGTCTGACTGCTGGTTCATGAGCCATCCAGGGCTGTCAACAAATGGCTGTGCAAGACCCTGGTTCATCATGCGTAATTGCTATTCATACCCCTGGTGACATCTCCCAAGAGACCAAACTAGTCTATTGTTGGGATCTTCATCTACCCATTTGGGTATTTCTCAAAATAGAGGCCCCAAAAAATGCTTTGATTTTTGCTATAAATGACTCATATAAAGGATGATTGGGGGTAGCCCAAACTGACTTGAGAAGCCGCCAGCTTGTAGCCATACCCTTAGATCCATGGCCACCTACCCATGCATCGATTGTGACCGAGCGATTTCGAGGATAGCGGAGCGCGGAGCTGCTACCAGGACACTTAAAGAGGACTCCCACATCTTCGGTGCTGATGCCCATGGAGTCCAGGAAGGCACGGAACTTCTGCGTGGACATGGCCTTGTTGGCCGCCGAGAGGCAGGAAGTGGCCATGGATGCTGGTTGATTGACAGTGAAACCTCACGGCGGCGGATCGTGGCTACAGAAACGCCTACAGAAATGTTTACATAAGGGTTGATAATGGATGTTAATGGCTATTGAGGGTTAATAATGCTTGAAAATGGTTGGAAATAATGGTTGGTGTGGATCACGATTCATGCTGATTGATGGTTTATGGATGGTTGATTGATGGTCAATGATGGCTGATAAAGAATACATCGTTCTATAATGGTGAGAGGTGACCAGCACTGATAGGTACCGGCTGATAGTTTCAAACAAAAAAATAGAACTTGAAACCATCAACGTGCTATATTATTGTGTCCATGTGGGGGAAATCACATACCCTGGTGCAGGATTGTGATCGACATGACCCATACCACTGTCAACAATGCACAGCTAATCCCAACAAAGACAATTAAGTGCAGACTCACGAATTGCATACGAATCCCTTCGGGGCGTTTGGGAGGTTGACATCAGAGTGAAGGGGTCACTTTGAACTTGCCAAAAAATGTTGCGAATGGATTCTTGGGTCCCCCGTGCAACTAGCCGAGGAAATCTGGACCTACAAGTGAAAGGACTGAGGGTCAGCAACAGTCTTAACAAGAGTCTTAAAGAGCAAGAGCACCTTCTATACCATCTCGATTGTCCACAGAAGTTACATTGGATCTTCAATATTCCAGATATTGACCATCGGTAATGGGTCAAAATACATCTCCCACAGCTCAAACTGGCGTAATAGATTATATAGGAAGCATCCCTGGAATTTGTCTATGACACTCTTCGTGCAAGAAATGAAGCCATGACCTTTCGCCGCAAGTGTGGAGTCCCAAGTTGCAAAACCAAATTACGAAGATGTCGTGTCGGAAGCTATGAGCCCGTAGTTGTCACAAGGTCACCAGATTTCATCAGCAAGTCGTTGGTTGAGCCATCATTGAAATTTTCCGTTGGTAGATCCTGCTGTCTATAAACATCCAGCTGTTTATAGATACTTCGAGATACCTTGAAGTGATTGACTGTTGGGGCCCAATAAAGAGGCCCATGTGCTACCCAAAGTATAAGCATCAATAGATGGTGATTTGCCATCAAAAAGCTCGGAAGGCTTCGCCTCGCCGCTGGATCGCCCAGCTTGGAATCTCCAAACAATGGCAGTTTTTTTTTGGGCAGCGGATGCCGCGAAACCAGGAACGGCGACAACAACAACAACAACAACAACAACAACAACAACCAGCAGCACCCCAAGCACAAGCAGCAGCAGCAGCAGCAGCAGCAGCAGCATTTCATTGCCAAATTATTGGGTGGTCTTCGAATGTTGTGAATCCTACTGCTATGGTCTTCGATATCATCTGCGTCCTGCCGGTGGCTCGCCCTGGATTCGGCCAGGTGACTTGTTTGAACCTTGGGGCGAGGGGTTGTGGGGAGTGGGAGCGGACCTGTCGGGAGATTAGACTCGAAAACCAATGGTGAAGGGCATGTCACATGTCCCAAAACCAATGGTTAAGGATTCACCTCCCAAACCTGAAGGGGTCCAACTGAAGCGGTTGTTTCTCCATCTTTTGGACAACTGTCTTCGAACTTTCAGTTGTGAGGAAACAGAAAACAGGCTGGCAAAGCGTCATGTACGACTGGCGGCTTGGAGCATGATTTCTAAATGGCGTTTGCTAGCAGCTGGTAGAAAGCGTGTTGCCATCATAGAACTGCCACTAGTCGTCACGACAAAAGTCCACGAATACAAAGATCATAAACATATAAAACGATTTTGTGAACTATCCATGTTTTAACCCACCAGTTCGTGTTTTAACTTACCAGTTCACGTTTTTTCTTACCAGTTCATGTTTAGGTTACCCGTTCACATACCCCTCGTCATCAACGTTGCATATACCGGCAGGATGATTGATCAGTGCTGCTAACTACCAGGCAGCGATAGGTTGTTGATCAGCTGGTAGACGGCCATGGGTAGATCAAATGGTTCCAGATTGACAACCCATGTGCACCAAGGTCAACGCTTCCCGCTAAACATGTCGTTGATTCACCATGAGGCCTCCTTCCTTTGCTCACAGCCCCACCAATGGAAGGACCATGACCAGCTCTTAATATCCAGAAATATTCATAGCTTGTGTCGTTTAGGGACGTATCCTAAGCCGTGGAGCAGGGATCTGATATGGAGAACCCCAGCTTTAGGAAGCTTTACTGAGCTGGCCTTGGTCCCGGGATTCACACTGATGACTGGGTATCTTCGTACACTGTCTCCAAGGAGTGGTAGAGCACTCCGATTGTATCACATAATATACTCCATATTACAAAAATGATTGCAACATTTTGATACTTTAAACCCTACTTAAATGTGCTGTTTTTCTTTCACCAAACGATCGGTTTGGAATTTGGAATGTGTGCCACCATTGACAGCCCCATCTCCTGACCTTCTGTTTCTGTGGGAGAAAGTTATCAAGCAGGGCTGACCATAAATATGGCTGGCATCAAATCAAAACAAAACAACATGGTCAATCAATTTCCCTATCAACCAGTATTAACCTGCATGATTGCAAAAAAAAATCAAAACGATCGAAGAAAACCTGCGTTTCCCGGTAGACCACAAACAAACGAGAATCATTCTCACATTACTTGGGAGTCCTTACTCTTTTTGGGGACGCCTAAAACCAATTTTAACAAAGCCACAGCTCCCATGACTCCGCTGGTCGGAAAATCAGTTGGGGTCATCGGTAACCAGCGAAGGTTCTGCACGACTACCAATACTGGTGGCTGATACTGGTGGATTTTTCTCCTGCCGCATTCAAGTGCTGGGGGCCACTCGATGTCTCAAAGTCATGGAGTGCCTTGGAATTGCTTGAGTTGAACTGATCACGGTCAATCATTTTCATCCAACGCCCCGAAAAGGCACGCAACCACTGGCGCATCCCTGGCTCAAGACCGGCTGCCCAGCGACTCGTCGATGCCAACTTCTCGATGAAATTCTCCGCCGGAGATCTCTGCGAAGACCAGTTTCAGATCCTCGACCTTTGAAGCGGCAAAGAAAATCCGTGAGGATGCTTGGTGGGTGGAAGCATGTGGATTAGTGGTTGATAATGTTTTAAATCTAGTGCTGGTAACGTTTCTAGAAAATCCATGAGGATGGTTGGTTGGTGGTTGATAATGCTTTACAGTTGTTGGATGTTGTTGGTAATGTTTCTGATGGTGAAATTATGATCATTACTGGTTGGTGATTGGTTGAGCCATCCCAAAAATGTGCGCAAGTTCATCAACCAACCGTTCGAAATATCAGGTAAAATGAACAAGGTTTACAAATGGTGAAACCCACCAACCAGATTGGATGGGGCGTAGGTTTTCTTCATCTCGCCGAGACGCCCCATAGGATAATTATGTGACATTTCAAGTTTCAGGTGCTCCCGGCAGATGTGACAAATAAGGCAGGGCCTACATACCACAAGGTGCGCCGGCATAAATACTTACAGCCTTGAGAAGGCCTTGAGAACCTAAAGGTACGGGCGGCAAGTCTAGGGAGAAGTTTGCAACGCTCATGGAACCTGGGTTAAACCCCGAACCAGGTGCTCCACCCCAAATGAATCTACCACTACAACGAAATAAATGTTTGCCATAAATTTGCTACTACTGCAGGCTACCAAGCATATCCAAGCATCATATTTTTTGCCAAACGATGCTTTGCTTTAAACCGATGACCCAACGGATCACAAGTGAGGATTCTTGTGAGTTTACTTCCTGGTAGTACACCATCCGCCATCAAAATAGCCGCGATTGTTTCCCAACGATACATCATCTTTGACAGCTGTCATCTTCGTAAATGGTTCCACCTGAGATACGACGAATACCTCAACCTCCTCACCTATTGTAATTCTTCAAGCTGCTCCCAGCGTTCCAATATGCCGATTGATCTCATCAAGGCTGACCAACTCACGCGTGAAGTAGCATATCATCACTGATCACTGATTCCACTTGGGTGCCGCAACTCACTGGAACCCTGCCTGGGTGTTGCGCTTCTGAAGCTGCTTCATCACGATCAAGTCTTTGTCTGCCGCGGTGGTTTCCATGGCAGTCGTCACAAAAACACCTGTGATGACCTCGGCAGATGCACTTTGAGAAGTGAGCTGCCCCCAAGTAGACAGCGCACTGACGCAGGGCCGCCGCAGCAGAAGCCAACGCAACCACACCAAGGAAACAAACGGCCCTAGGCCGCCTAAAAGACCTCACCAACCCAACCAAGGGGGAAACCACCACCAAACCAAACCAAACCACCAGCCACCCCCACAGAGGCACAGACAAGGAGCCCGCGCCCAGCGGAGCTGAACGCTGACGGGAGCGAACGAGACCACCACACCCACCAGCGCGAGGCAGAAGGACACCAATGGCAAGCCGGAACATGGGCGAACAACCAAGTCAATCATGGACATGTGCCCAGATGCACTTCTGAACGCGCACAAGCCCAGCCTGGACGGCAACAACATCACAGGGCTGATTGGTGACCGCCCACCCAAAACGAGATGACAAGAACTCACCAGGCTTGGGTGGAATCACCACATCCGTCGGCCTGCAAGGACAAGACCAAGCGATATGATCAAACGTGCCAAGCTCAGAGCAACCAGGCCAAAGGCAAGTCGTGGGCACCCCACTCACACGGCATGATGACCTTGGCAGCAGAAATTCGGATGGCAATTATGGACATAGCAAGCCTCCAGTGAGGCCAAATCAGCAGCTGGTCACAACGGACTCCCCAATGGTACCACGTTACGCAACCCCGAAATCAGCGATCCAACTCCGAACCGCAATGCTGGAACAGCTTGACCTTGCTTCAATTGCAGGCCTAAAGGTTAGGAAGGAAACCAAACGCTGGCCATGATGAATTTCGAATGCTGACTTGAGAATGGTGATGATTTTATGAAGCTTTGAGGTGATGGTTTCATTATGGTCAAGGTGATGACAATTGATGATTTTGAAGTGATGCATGAAATATTTCATGTAGGAGCGGCCTTACGTACTGCCAAGACTCGTTCACTATGGCGAAAAACGTGACCGTAATGTACAGGACCTGGGTGTCGAGGTGAAACGACAAGCCGAGCTTTTGGGCTGCACTTCATACGATGTCAAGATGACTCCAAGGGTGTCGAAGATCCACGAGATCCATATGGGTGTTTCGGCGAATAGGGGTATCCCCCAATCATCCATTAATAGCATCAAATTAAACCAACCACTTTTGGGGGTTTCCGATTTCAAAAAAAAACAACATGTTTAAATCCATAGGTCAATCCACATGCACACATACACATCTGTGCATATATTATGGAGGTTGTGAAGGGCGAGAGAGGGAAGGAGGGAGACAGGATACACAGAGCTGCGCAACGGCCTGTTGATTCAAACAACCAGGAGACAAGACTCTGCAATCATGATATAACTATAACCATCATTGACCAGGATAATCATCGTGAAGCCTAATCTACAAGCATAAACATCATTAATCATCCCGAATCTCACCATCATCAAGAATGATCACCCTTCATGAGCAATCGTCAGCGACCACAGTCATATATAATCACTGCTCACCATCTTTAACCATCATCAACCATCATTAAGCGTCACCTATCATCGTTTTCCGTCATTTATCCTCACAACCGTTATGCACCGTCATGGACCATCATTTACAATCAGTCACCAACCATCAGTACTTTTCATTGACCGGCGTTAACCATCCGTAACTCTCCGTAACCATCATCAATGAGTCATCGATATACGGGCACCGTAAAAGCATTGTTTATCATCTCTTGCCTCTTGCCCCCACTCGCCAGATTGAACCATCATGAAGTATCTTTAACGGTTGTGAACCATCACCAACATCATCAACCATCACTAGCCATCATGAACCATAATAAACCATGATCAATTTATTCGTTGCCAAGACCTTTGGCTTTTGCAGCAATGTCTTTTGATAGCGGGTTGCCCGTTGAATTCGTTGGCTGGGACCAGATGCACCCACGATCATCATTGGTGAAAGGGAACAGAAAAATAGGGTCCAATGATGATTCACTAGATCACCATTACCTACCTAATCATCATGATTGCTTAAAGCGACCAATTATCATCAGATCATGATGAACCCCTTAGATGATTAGTGACTAGTGACTAGTGATGTCTTGAGGCAGCGCAAAGCGTCACCAAAACGTCATGGCAGGCCTTGGAGATGTCCTAAAATAGGCAGGCCGCCCTGGTCGGTCACCGGCCTTGGAAGCTATCCTCAAGTCCCCACTGTTCATCAGCAACCATCGGCCACGAATTCCTCTCATATCACCGTTGCTTCTTCATGATTCCTCAACAACTTCATGGGTCGTGTTTGTTGCTGGTTTCAACCTCAATGAAGAATAGTAGTCAACCAACCATGTGTTAATGATTACGTTTGGGAAAATAAAACATGTCAATCAAACCACCAACCAGTATTGTTTGTTGCTACCTAGTCGACAGAGTTAGCCGCCAACTTGACGCCAAGCAGCCAAACACAGCAGCGCCAAAACAGAAATTTGGCGCAAAGGCTCTAGGGCATCCACCCAATCCAGTCCACCGGTGATGGCCCTCGGTGATGGCCACAGCTGGTTGGTGAGTGATGCTGTGGTTGCTTCTCGCTTGATGATGGTCACCCGTGAGTAATCCAAGATGGCAACGAATAATCCCCCATTTCCAGCAGATGGTTTTGCGGTTGGGAATGGCAAGAAAAATCATTGCTATGTTGGATTACCAAAAGGGAACGGAGTCGATAAACCTTCTTAAATAGCATAAACCAAATTGATGACAAACTTCCCAACGACAAAATCCAAAGCTAAGAAATTCTCTGAGCGGACCAAACAGGGTTGTGCGGACTGCAGCAACGGTCTCCCTGCAGATCGTTTGCTGCGTAGGTTCGTTGGTTGGTGTGTTGCTTGGGTGGGCAGGTGGGTTTGTTAGTTGGGTGGCAGGATGCATGGGTCTTCTATGAGAACTCCCAGAAAACAGACACACTTTGCCGGAGACATGCAATTGGGGATTGCATCTATCTATGGGTTTTCACCACTGCAGCGACTATAGGAGGAGGTTTAAACGGAGACATATCAGCAAACCACGCAAATGGAGATGGGTTGATCAAGAACTCTCGTGAATGTTGAATGCATTCCATGTACATCGCATACTTCTTAATCTCCACAATGAATTACATATATCCAAATAATTATGTTGTAGTTAATCATCCATTACATGCTTCATCCAGTACTTCAATTTTTTCGTTCGCCACTCATTCCATGCGAAGCCCTGCGGCATCCTGTGCGCCCGTGCTGCTGGCAGCGGCGACCGTTCCTGCAGCTGTGGCACATAAAGAGCGTCAGCATGGATTCGGTGATGGAGGACCAAGGCGCAGAAAAGTTGTCCTCGCAGAAGGGCACCGCGTTGGGATTTTCAGTGCCTCGGCGGATTCGCTTGCGTGATCCATGGCATGTGATCCATGGTAGGTCAGCCTGGGGAAGATCAGCATGGTCAACAGCTGAAAGCTGTTGAGCCACGGATGACTTGACAGGTTCAAGGTGATCTACGTGTGATGCCCCCAGTGCCCCGTTGTAGGAAGTTGTGGTTACCCCCATGTGGTAGCACCTAGGTTGTAAACTGACAGGTTCATGGATGTTTATGCATAATAAGACTAGGACAAGTGTGACTTCTGGCAGAAATAAACATGCTGAGAAATGGAACCCAAGGCAACCAACAGATCCCGCATCGAGGCTGTTCCCTGGCTTTCAACCTCCAGGTTCATACCGGGATGTTCATCATCCCTAGTCACTGGTCACGCACTATGAAGTGGTAAGTTGAGCATGGTTGAGCAGGAGGAAGGGTTCCAGAATGGAAAGTCCTCCCAGGAAATCTCTCTTAGATCACTTACTTTCTGACGGCTCTGCCTTTTCTTCAGTGGTCCCATCAATGGCGCCGGAAATTATTGCGTTCGATTAGCTTCGCTAGCTCTGGATACTCATGGGATTAGCTTGTGATCATCAATTATTCATCATCAAGTACCACTTCTTGATGAAGTACTTCTCCCATCAAGCATTCATCATTACTAGTACTTTATCTGCTAGGGGGGCACTGTACATGCTGGTTGCATGACCATTCTTGAGAAACATCAGCGATCACAATCAACCATTGCTACCTGGTTGTTCTCCACCTAGCATAAAGGTGACCGTTTCCTCACAGTGGCTGCTTTCCGACCGCAAAGGATTTATCCCATTATTTGTTGGAACATGTGTGAACCGTTGCATCTGTGGATTCCCATTCTCAATCACTATCTTCAATCATCATCACCGAACAATATGTAGCCAATCATGACAAGGATTCCTGCCCAGAATCAGCTCAGCTATGATTGGCATATCATTCGTAGCGATCACCACATCAGCTCTCAACATGAACCGTCACAATCAATTTGCAGTGCCCAGCGACCACATGTGACCACATGTGACCACCACCTATGACGTCAATTTCACATCAAACCAGCGACCTACCCGTGACCTACCCGTGACTTCGCGCCGCTCGGTGCGTTCCAAGGCACGGAGAATGGCTCGAAAGCGGCACTCGTCGCTCACCAGCTGCGTGAAGAGCACCTCAGCGCTGGAGAACGGATGGATCAACAACCAGCTGATTATAATTGATGATGATGGATGATAATTGATGTATTGTAATATAATTATAACTAGTTGGTTATGATTATAACTAATTATTCATAATTGATGCATTGCTGATTAGTTACAACCATCAATTATAATTAATCATAATTGATGTATTGTTGATTTAAGTAACCATAATTAACAACCAATGATTAATACGCAATAATTAACAACCATAATAAACAATCATAATTAACAACCATGATTAACAACCATAATTATCAGCCAACCATAATTAATAACCTTAATGAGTGGCTGTTTGTTGACCAATTATAATTGACGTATTGTTGGCTAATACGAATTATAATTGATGATGGTTGATATATTTTGATTATAATTGCTGTATTGTTGATTTAAAGATGGCTATGATGATGATGATGATGATGATGATGATGATGATGATGATGATGACGATGACGATGACGATGACGATGATGATGATGATAATAATGATGATGATGATGACGATGAAGATGACGATGACGATGACGATGATGATGATGATGATGATGATGATGATGATGATGATGATGATGATGATGATGGCTGATGTATGTTGATTATAGTTGATCATGCTAAGTAGTGAAGTAGATCGATCATGATATCAGTTATCATGATCGATATCAGTAAACTAGTTTGTAATCAGGCAGTGGGTCAAAACCCCGTACCCCTGGTTCTCCTATCATTAACCATTGTTTTCCTTATTATTGGTTGGTCATCATCCCCAATTATTGGTTGGTCAATATCGACCCATAGCCATCAGAATGATTCAAAACTCGTTCGATTGATCTCATGATGTAGGTCTGCGCCATGCCATCACGGGGGTAACCAATGGGCCCCACCCAAAAATGATCATTTTACGGATGTAAACTCCATTGGTTTGAGGAATATCACTATTTTGGCACATACCCACATCATGCCTTCAGAATGAGTTGTAATGATTGATCAGAAGCAAGAGGCTGAATAATGAGAAACGCTCAGTAGATTGATAATGCTGAAGAATGAGTAGACTCTGATCAAAACTACTGGCCAATGATTGTGATCAAAGGTAACGAATTGTTCATGGGAGCTAGTGGTTATCGAATGTAAGAGTTCTCACAAAAAAGATCACTAATCACTCTTCCATAGTGTAGGAATCAGTTTCAGGCTAGTGGTCTACTCACAATTAGTCCAGGAAAGGTTGTTGGTATGACAGTTGACCAGTATTGGAATATTGAGCAGTATTCCAGACTATGTAATCGTTAATCATCATGGGGTTGGTTGATTGTTCCAGCTCTGTCGTCAAATAGTCCTGATTACAGTATTCATTCTTGTGTTTGTTGATTGGCTGGCTGGTGAAATTACTTGTAAACTGACCAGTGAAAAAAGTATCTGGTCAAAAATTGATTTGAGTGGATGGATGGTTCATGATGACCAAATACTTTGTCACGTTGTCGTTGTTCCCTTTGCAAATGCCAGATATGACCTACTTTTTCGGCAAAGCAGAAAATCGTGGTCTTTTCTATCTTCTTGGGGCTCAAACAGATCCAGCAGACCCGTTGCAAAGGAACCCCGAAACCATCGGTCGAGAGGTCATGGGCCATTCATTGTAAACCCTCACTACCTGCTGCCTTTGTTGGCAAATGCTGCTCGTCCATGCCTTAAAATGTCATGCTTCATCACGAAGATTTCAAAGTATTCCTTTGGATGTTCACCTACCCATGCTTCATATGATTTGACATTGACTAACCCGCATGTAAACGGATCACTCATGAAAGTGTGGCCTACCCAACAACGCGGAGGTAATATCCCCCTGCTAGCCATGGAAGTCACCTCCTGCAATCACGGCACCCCAAAGGAGTAGAAAAGAAGCATCAGAAGTACCAAAGTCCACAGAAGTGAGGCCATGCTGCCTGAGCTCGTAACTGTTGGCGCTGGGTAACCTTGGGATACCTTGGGTTTATGTGAGGAGTGGTGCTTTAATCCATCCCCACCACCGTGATTTGGAAAATGGGGAGCTGCTACTATAGATATCCCAAGAGGGATGTAAATTCAGAAACCACCCCCTATCTTTATCCTGCATTGCTGCATAACTGATGTTTTTCCATCCCACTCTGGGTCATTGGCAGCGAGATCTCCCACCATCAACCAGTACCACTCACAACTGCCGTTTGTCAACCATCATGAACAGATATTGAGCATTGCTACCCTTCGCTCACCATGATCATATAGCCAGTATCAGCCACAATCAACACTTTTTAGCCGTTGTTAAGTCATCCTTATCTCCCATCACAATAAATAGAAGCAGTATAGCAAGCAAGAACTGCTGAGTCGGGAATTCAGGCAACCCCAATACGTCAATTCGCCAATTTGTCAGCCTTAGGTGCCGTGGCCACCCCCCTACATGGAGGGAAGTCAATCATGGCTGTGATCCTTTGGTATTAGATGATGAGGATGGTGATCCTGATGGTGATGATGATGCCAGCAAAATACATGGGTCTTGCGCACAGTTCCTGGCCAGACATGGTGGTTAGCACCACTGGGTTTTGGCCAGAAATGATCACTCAAACGTGGCTCGTTTGGTACACCATACTTAAGTAGTTCATCATCAATGAGGAGCCAAACGGTAAATCCTGAAATATACCCCTGACATGGATGTTTCCGAACACAGCAGGCAACAAAACAAAAAAGCCATCTGCCCAAGAGAACGGGTCAGTCCACATTACAGGAGACCAGACACATTCAATTGTTCCTCATTGGGAGAAAACTGAAGCAAGGCGGGTAATTTTGCCTACGACCTCAAGTCCCACCCTCAAGTAGTACTTGTCTATGCCATTTCTACACCCTTTATGTAAAACCACGTCGTGATGCCTCAAAACAAAATTGAACCATTTCATACGGCATTTATCTGTTTTTTAGCACATGGTTTATGGTATCCCTATTTCATTTCACTAGAGCCAAACCAAATATGCATAGATATGCTACAATATGTCACAACCAAATTTGCATGACATCTCGTCAACATCTCATCCAATCATCATCCAATCATCTAACAGAAAGGCCCCGGGCCCCAACAGCAACCACAACCTCAATCAACACCATCAACCAACACTAAACCATCTAACCATCTCCACCTCACCCAACATCAACATCAACCAACCAACCACCCAACCCTCCAACCAACCTCCCTCAACCACCCAAGCTCAATCCGTCCCAGCTTCTCATAATGGACAGCACCAAGGTCCTCAAGGCGCTGACGTAGCGCAGCAGCCGCATGACGCGGATGCCCCGCAGCGCCCGCGCCAGGCGCACCGTGCGCACGAAGCGCAGCTGCGACGCGTTGACGCTCTGCGTGGCCTCTGACGAGGCCTGGGAGGGAGCGCCACGGGTGGAGGTGGGGCCAGGGGGGGGGCCAGGGTGGATGCTTGGAGTTGGAGGGTTGGTTGGGATGTTGGGATGGTTGATTGTGACCATGGGATGTTGGGACTAGTGATGGTTCATTGCGATGAGTTTGATGGTTTATGTTGTTGAGTTGACTTTTTTTCGGCGAGGAGTGAGGCTTGAAGGATGGGTTGATGAAGTGTTTTTTCTGAACTTGGCTGTGCTGAGGTCATTCATGTCCGTGCTGCAAATGCAGACGGGTTGGAAGCACTGGGGGGGCTGATACCTGTGTTGGGCGGGCCGACTCGCAACTGCTTGTCGCTATGTATTTCAATCCAAACTACTTTCCTGGGAATATCCATGCCCAAAAAAACGCAAATGTTCATAAAAACTGCAATTTTTCATGTGTTTAAATCCTCCTCCTCCAGGAGAAGGATGACTGAACCCTATTATTACCGTTTAACGGGTGATGTGCTGCCAAGTGGCCCAAAAATCTAGGATCGTCTCCAGCAGGGACAAGAGAATGATTACGAGGTCGAAGAGATTCCACCACTTTTCGCGGCCGCAGAAAAAGACGCCGCAGCCTTGTGCAAACAAACCTCGGTGGATATGGTTATGATCACTAGTAGGGATGGTTTTTGATGGATAACAGGCTAACCAGCAAGAATGACTAATAATATCACTAGTGATGGTTTTTGGGATAATTTCCCAGTAAGAAAACTGATTTAGTTTGTCATGAGTGCTTTCTGGCCGTAGCTAAAAAAACATGAATGGCTTCGCCAATGGTTATGAACCATGACCTTAGCGTCCCCGCCACGCACCACAAAACGCAGCGCGTCAACACGTGCGCCATGCAGGCTTTGGCACGCTAGGGTCAATGACATTGTGAGGGCACAGTTGCGTTTCCAATGCATTTTTCCTGCTCTACAAAACTTGTTCGTCATTTATGTTCGCCAGAAGGCACTCATACAAGGCCGCAGAGTTTTTTGGCTCCAAGCGTGGCATGGCGAGCCATGAGAGGATTGTTCCGACGCATTTCAAACAGACATGAAATATGCGTCCGGTATCGGTCTTTCTTCAAAAACGCCGTCAAAGAGCTTCGGGAAGGCTCCGGTGCATTTTCTGCGGAAATAGAAATGCATCCGGGATTGCTGCTCCCTGACAAGAGAGGCATGGAGGGACCGATAGCCCCAGCACCTGGCCAAGGGACGGACCAGATGCTTTTCAATTGGAGATAAAAACGCGTCCACGATCTTTCTAGTCTGCGAAACAGCCGAGACTGAACTGCCCTTACATGCCGGGGCAAAAGGCCAACGAACGCCCAGATGCGTTTTTTCAGGGGAAAAAAAACGCATCCGACATAATTCCTCAATCAATTCTGTGGAGGTGCCCGGTCAGAATGTCTCCGGAGTGGACATGTCTAGATGCAATTCTCAAAGGAATTTAAATGCCTTGGGGAGATTGCATTCTTATTCAACAAGGCGACGGCAACCCACAGTGTCCGAGCAGAGATCCAGTAAAGGGCTAGAGGGTCGTCCCGATGCTTTGGCCCTTGACCTGCGTGCATTTACTTTCTTGCGGGAAATGCATGTAAGAATTCTTTCTGAAATGTCAAACTAGTTATCATCATATTTGTTTCCCAATGCATCTTACAACCTTACAAATGCATTCGGGTGCGCTTCTGTCTGTCACTTGCTCACGCTGCTAAGTGCAATTTTGAAATGCCGTTTGTAATGCATGCAAATCTTTTGTTCTGCGTTTGGCCTTCACCTGGGTGCATTTACATTCTTGAGAAAAATGCATTTAAGAATCCTCGGTTCAAATTCCACCTGCTTCTCGTCAGTCTGGTTTTACAATAAATTTTGTCACCTCTTTGGCGTTGACCTGCGTGCATTTACTTTCTTACGAAAAATGCATTTAAGAATTCTTTCTGAATTGTCCACCTGCTTATCGTCAGAATTGTTTCCCAATGCATTTTACAACCTTCGAAAAATGCATCCATGGCTACTGGAGCCACATGCTTGCTATGCCTGCGCGTCTGCACGCGCGTTCTGACACGCGTGCGCCGTGTTTCGACACGCGTGCGCCCAGGTTGCTTAGACCATGACGAAATAGCTAAGAAGTCATGAACCAAATCATGGTCACCTGTGAAACCTCGGTGCTAGGAGCTTCCTGCAACCCATATAGACCCATCATTCCAACTTGCAACTTGGGCTCATAGGCCGTGGAGCAAGACAACTATGTTAAGTCCGTGGCACTTTATGGCCCGATCCAACGGATTTTGCTCTTAAGATCGTCAACTTGGGAACTTTTGGACCACTTCTTCTGATCTGATTCTCAGTTTCGAGAATTTTGATCATGGCAGTACCTTATGAACAACATCAAGGTGTACCTAAAAATGTCACCTCAAAGCTCTGGAAAACCAACCAGGGGGTGCGCACTGGGGCCAGCTGGGGTATTCCTGATCGACATCTATAAATAGCCATTCAGAAACCAAATAATCTATAAAATGGTTCTCAACACTACTATTCAACATACTATAAATCGTAACACACGCACAATAGTTAGACCCCGTTCTTAAGAATTACCATTGCTATAACCATTCCTGTTACCACAGTATCCAGTATTTACAACTTTCGATCACAAGTTTAATTCATCCTGAATTGGAGTATCAACCATTGAAAACCATCAGTCCACCATGAATCAACTGGCTGTTGACCGTGTTTAAGCAGGTTTAAGCCTAGTTGACCATGCGAAAGCCTTGACCCACCATCAACCCTACCCAACCTGCACCAGGGGTGAGCATCCCATGAGTCCAGGCAGCTAATACCCATCTCCACTGTGAAGAGAAAGACCTGTTGCTGGCAATTTTACCAACCGGTCAGCAGTATGAACAGTGATCAATCGAATTGGAGTGGCTAGTAACTGGTAATTATTAACCGGGATGACTGGTAATAATCAATTCACCAATTAACCAACTGGTAGTTAATGGTGAGTAATAGGGATTAATAGCCGGTATAGCTGGTTTACCTATTAAAAAGGGGTTATTTTTTCCTCCAGGTCAGTTTCCCAGACGGAAACCTGTAGCATGCCACAACAGAAGATGCACCGTCGTGGAGTTGCCATGAAACATGATCCTTTGGAGATGATTGCTGGGTACCCGCCATGTCTCAAATGCGGAGGGCGGAAAAATTGGGGCCGGGTCACTCCCACGAATTCCCACATGCAGATGGCCCCTTGATACCTCTTCGACTGCGTATCTGCTGTATCATGGGGCGGTTCGAAGGGGGTTAGTTCATGGATCTGCAGGGTAGATGGGAGTTGTTCAATGATGTGCTGGCATGAAAACGCTGGGGAACGCTAAATCCTCCACCGAATTATAAGATTCTTATCGATGATTCAATGGCAAAATCCAACCATTTCGATCACCTAGGAAACTTCCTCGAAGGGCTCACTGCATCTCTCCCACTCGTTCTCTCTTCTCTTCTCTCTCCGATCCCTTCCCCTTAGATGTATCCTCTAGTCTACTCTCCTCAGCCTCGTAGTTTCCTAATCTTCGCTCCTCCGTGCTTTTCTTTTCTCCATTCTCGTCTCTTCTCTCTTCTCTACTCCGGTTTCTTCTCATTCCAGTGTTCTCTACTCTACTCTGCTGTGCTCCACTCTCTTCTCATGCTTTTCTATCCTCTATTTTCCTCCCATCTCCTCTTTGGGCTGCTGTTCTTGCCCCAAGCTGCCCTAACACTGGTAGAAAACCCCCACATTCTTGGAAGACGCAGACCACTTGAGTGTGCTTCGTGCCACACTCGCCAGTACCCACACCCTACTGAGCCTCTCAAAAGCAAAGAGGAAAATCACATAGTCATGCCATATTCATCTGCACAATTTGCAGGTGTGGGTACGAAACATGTTTCTGTGGTTACAATTCTCCCCGTGATGCCTTCCAAAACCTTCTCCGAATCAAGCATCAGAACAGGGTGACCTTCTTGGGGCAGTCTCTGAGTACGCCAAGGTGCAACGATGGCATTGCAAAGGCCAAACCATGCTGGAATATCATCTTGCCCCAAGGTAGTGGACACATCTACTTCTATGCCTCAGCTGCTTCATGGCTCAGCTTTGCCTGCCTCGTCTGGTGGGTTTATCAATTTATCCAGCTATTGAGGCTACAGGCTACCGGGGCAGGTTGAGAAAAAAGTTGGCTCAGGGGCGGATTTCGGAGGGATTGGATGGTGGTTTGCAGATGATGATGATGATGATGATGATGATGATGATGATGATGATGATGATGATGAAATATCCCTCTTGCCAAAACCACCTTGCACTTTTTGCAGAAATTCCAATCTGAAATAAAACTGTGGATAACATCCCCTGTCCGAGATTGCCAGTGATACTTGAATCCTCTCTTCGTGGAATAGGCTACCAGGCCCTGCCATTCGTGCAATTTCCGGAGTCATCCGTGCCAGCTACATAGCTCTAAGGCCGTTCTGGTGCCACTACCATCGTACCCCTGGCAGTTGAACACCGGTGACAAATTGTGTCAGCTGGGACGGTTAAACTCTGCCCTGTAATGATCGATTTGGCGGTGAAGGTTCACCGGAGCAAGGCTTGCGACATTTTTTCGTGCTTTGGCTCACAGATCTTGCCGCCACCTGAGCAACTGGGTCTTTGGGATCAAGATACCTAGGATGATCAAGTTGAAAGTGATGACGGTTGTCACCGTGTAGGCAAAGAGGTGTGACTTCACCAGTCGCTTCCTCAGTGGGCCGCCGAGAACAGCTGCGAAATGCCAACCCAGCGAAAAGGTGTCCGATGCTTGGTTCGGCCTTGCTGGGGTTCTAAGTCCTCATGGAGTTGAGACATCTTCTACTTGGATGTGCAACTGGGAAGAATAGGGAGATCTTTATGGCTATAAGTTAGTGTGAATCAACCGTGATTTTATGGCGAGCTGGGTCAAGCATTTAACCAACCAATTTCATGGGGCCATGGGAGATAATGACCAACAATTCTATAGGGAAAACAGCCTGGTTAATGAGAGGGGAACCAGGGGCACGGAGTTCTGACCCACAGCCATATATACATTTAGGAGCTATTGCCACGCCCATGATCTTGATAATCATGGTTCCGAACGGAGTATGAGCCCTAAAAAATCTGATGGTTGATCACCGCGAAATGGATGCACATCCAAGTATCTTCGAGCTCAAAGAACGAGGACCTGCAAATCCTACACCTATGCCCTACTGTACAGGGTGAGGCGTGCTGGCAGCAAATCTGCAGTCAAATCCCTGCAAGGAAATGGCGGTTTCAAAACAGGGGTACCCCCAAATCCTCCAATATTGACCATTCATGATTGGCAGTAAACCATCCTTTTTTCAGGGTACCCTATTTTAAGAAAGACCCAAATCCAGGCACTTGGGATTGCCCACACGCATCGGTGCACCAGCTTCTCACATGCTTCGTTCACAACCCTCCAGTTTTGTCACCAGATCCCTTCAGAGTCTTGTAGTGAAATCCGTTCATGAACAAAGTTCAACCTACATGCAGGTTAGCGTCAAGCTATCCCAGTGATCTAGGCAATGCTGGATTCGTTCAAGGTTTCTCCATTGTACTGAGGCAGTTTCAGATCGTGACAGTTTGGCATCTTTCATGCTTCGCCTCAGCTCCTAGTTGAAAGGATCGATTACAACTTCGACAGGGCGTTGTGTCCATCTTGACATCAACAGGGTCCACAAATCAACAGCACCCAAACCAAGCACAAAAATTGCCCCGTGCCCCCAACAACAAAACGTCTCCAACGTCAACTAACGGGAACCGCTGTCCCCACTGCCCTCGGCGCCTTCCTCGGCTACCGAGGATCGCCATGGACCTAAGGGACGAACTTTGTTCGATCTGCGTCACCATGGAAATTCGCCGCTTTTGCTTCAAGGTTTCCGCCGCCACGTGCGCCTGATGAACTGGGCCCACAACGGGGACGCCTATTCAATGGATACATGAATATCATACGTGCTTAGCCAGCATATATTTGTTTATTCCTTTATGTATCTTTATGTACTTTTGCGTTTGTTCATTGATTGCCTTATTGATCTAAATTCGTCTATTCCTTTATGTACTTTTGCGTTTGTTCATTGATTGTTTTTTGATCTAAATATATAGAGATAGATTTATTTATTTACATATGCATATACATATATGCACCTGTGTGTGCGCGTGTTCTTTTCTTACACGTCTACACACACATATAAATTCTACACTATGTGTAAAAATGATTAAAAGTGTATGTATAAATGCACATGCATTATTCCACAGTGACACATAGGGGAAGTCATTCTGCCACCTGATTTAGATTCTACGCTGGACGGGCGACCAAGTCGACCCTCCAATGTTTCATGGCAAAGGACCCTCGAAGATGTCTGGCCGTGCGTCCCACCCCGATGTTGACACGGTTCACCTACTACTGTACCTGATGCTGGTTTGCGACCACCCGAGCGGTTGCCACTCCCCCACCTTTGCTATGGGACGAAAAACCAAAACAAATGGTTCTGGCTCAAAGGTCCAATATGTTGGCTGTGAACCAGATTCAAGGCCGGTTCCTTTAGGATGCATAGGTTCCCTACTAAACCAGACTAAACCAGTGATTCATCAAGGGGCCGGGGCAATGAGACAGTTGGGAAAATCAATCCTTCAACGTTCCTCATGGTCAGACCACTCAATCCGCTGGTCACGAAGCCGCTTAGCGACCCTAATGGTACGACGAAACATGGGCTCCTGTGATCAAAGATCTGCGACCAGCCGACCAGCCTTGTCTTCAAACTTCTTGACATATCCGTGCCTCGTTTTCCGTCGCATTGCAGGTAGATGGGTTCCCCCATTGTGCCATGATTGAGATGGATGTTACTGTTCCTGGATGACCTTCGATTTTGGGCGAATCCGTTGATGTTGGAAAACATGCGAATATGTAAGGTAAGCGTGCCCTATATTTCATGTGTATATCTGAATATATATGTATATACATATGTATATATATATATATATATCATCATCATCATCATCATCATCATCATCATCATCATCATCATCATCACCATAATTGTTACCAACATTATTGTCAGTGTCATTGTTATTACTATGATCATTGTTGTTGTTGCTGTGGTGGTGGTGGTTGATCCCATAGCTCGTTGCCTAGCCGTTGACATCCCATTTTCGGATCGTCCTGATGTTTCGTACGTTTCGTGCGTGCGTTTCGCTGCCACAGCTGCGCGGCGACATGGTCATGTCGTAGTACTGCTTTGGCGGTGGCTGATGGGTGGCTTCACTCATTCGGTGGTTTCTCAAGCCGGAACCCCAAAGTTATAGTTGGTTTATTTCTATAAATGGTTGATGTAAAGGATGATTTGGGGGGACCTCCTATTTTTAGAAACCTCCATTAGGGATTATTGTGATGGTTTATATGGTTTCACAAAGATTGTAGTGGCCAATAATGGGGGACAATAACCAACAATAAGACCAATTTTATGGTTTCTGAAAATCGGGAACCCCAAAACTACGCTTGGTTTATTGCTATAAATGGTTGATGTAGAGGATGATAACTGGGGGTACCTGTATGAATTAAGAAACCACCATTTATAGTGGTAGGCCGAAATGGCTGATGGCTAGCCCATGGTGTTTGCTTTTTCAATGATTGGCGGGTTCCCGACTATGTATAGTTGATCATTTTGGGGGATAGTTGAAAGATACCACGATGGACAAGGCCGCTGAAAATCACTGAAGAATCCTTGCCATGTTTCCCACACTCCAAGGACGACACGCACGTCGTCAACTTGCAATATCCCCATCTGGTCGGCCGCGTCGAGGAACTTGTAAACCACCCGTGCTTTACTTTGTGCAGCAACAGTAAGTAAAGAAGAAGGAAGTAACAACAAATAACTTCTGAAACCAGCCAGTTGGTTATGTCATGAAACAACCAACCTTTTCAAGAGCCTTTCATACAATGAATACCCTCTCGTAAACTAACTTGGCAATGGAAATCCACCCTTTACTAGTGTTTTTTCTCAGGGTTTCACTATCAAATATGGTCAAAATCCATTGCCAGGTGAGTTTACAGCAGGGTACCCTCTGGTGATCCAACATAGCAATGAAAAATCCATTGGTTATAGCTGATTTCCCAGGGTTTCCCTTGCTATTCGGCTGTGGGTCAGTTCACCCCGTACGTACCCCTGGTTCCCCGATCATTGACCGTGGTTTTCCCTATAAATTGCTGGTAAACTTATCCCCCATTACTGGTTGATCAATATTGATCCATAGCCATGTTAAATCACCGGAGGGTAATTCAGCTGGTTGTGTGCTGGACATCGTTCCGGACATCTGCACCCCGGGCACACGAAGGTGTTGGAGCTCCTGAGACTTTCGGAGGTCTCTCCGGTCCTTGTTGGTTCAAGACGGTGCCCCCAACGGCACAGGCGGGACGCGTTCGGCATGTCAAAGACATCACACAGAAGGCATGTCTTTATCTATATATATACATATATATATATATATTCACATATTTATATGTTCATTTCTTGATTATCTATCTATTTACTAATTCATGAATTTATTTGTCTATGCATTTATTTGTAATCATTGATAGTTGTTCAATTTTATGTATTTACATTTATCTATATGTTAATATCTACATATGTATTCATTTCCACATTAAACATGTTCATATGCATAGATATAAATATACATGTCAAATGTTGTGTTCTATCTGCATGTTCATACCAAAAAAAAGAGGTGGATATCTGGAAACATGCCTTTTGTATCCGAAAACATGTCGTTCTTGGCATGTGAACTCTGTGAAGAGGTGTGAAAGTGCAATTGCGCACCTACAAATTCGAACGGTTGGCACCACCATTCAGCAAGCACTTAACCACCGCACGATGCGGTCAACTTCCCTGTGTTCGGTCACTGATTCCCATTCTGAATTGATCTCTCAGTGTTTCCAAGGGATCCAAGGGGCAAAGAGCTCACCAAAAGGCTGGTCTGGTTTGTGTTGGTGCTTGCGAGTTGAAGAGCTTGTTGCATCCTGGGAGGAGCGCATGGCCCGAAGAGAAACTCAGGGGGGAAAGGCTAGCCATGGGACGTGGATACGCTTCAGACACAGTAAGCTGGGAGAATAAGTTGGTTGGCTAACAACGTGCTAAATTCCTACGTTTTTTTTCTTGGTCTGGTTCTTGGAAGCTGCCGCTGGATGTTACTGTTCTGTGCACAAGGTTTCTCGAAAATTGCGTTTCCAGTTGATCACTGCCCTATTCTTAATGATGCTTAGAGACTTCCGATGTGTGTGTGTGTGTGTGAAACTATGGCAACCAACATGCAAGCACACGGGTCATAAGCATCCAAAAATACGTGGAACTGCAGATCGATGGGCGAAATCCTGTCCAGTGAACCTTGCAAATACACCTTGTTTCCCCGGGAAAAAAAAAACACAAGATGGAGCCCACGAACCCGAATGCTCACACTCTTGGTCGGACTCTCTTGGTAAGACACTCTTGGTGAGACACTCTTGGTGGGACACTCTTGGTGAGACACTCTTGGGAAGACACTCTTGGGAAGACACTCTCGGTGAGACAGTCTGTGTAAGACACTCTTGGTAAGACACTCTTGGTAAGACACTCTTGGTGGGACACTCTTGGTGAGACACTCCTGGTAAGACACTCTGCGTGAAACACTCTTGCAAGACACTCTTGGTGAGACACTCTAGGTAAGACACTCTTGGTGAGACACTCTTTGTAAGACACTTTTGGCGAGACACTCTAGGTGTGACACTCTTTGCACGACACTCTTTGTGGGACACTCTTTGTGAGACACTCTTGGTGAGACACTCTTGGTGAGACACTCTTGGCAAGACACTCTTGGTGAGACACTCTTGGTGGGACACTCTTGGTGAGACACTCTTTGTAAGACACTCTTGGTGAGACACTCTTTGTGAGACACTCTAGGTGAGACACTCTTGGCAAGACACTCTTTGTGGGACACTCTTTGTGAGACACTCTTTGTAAGACAATCCTTGTGAGACAGTCTGTGTAAGACACTCTTGGTGAGACACTCTTGGGGGGACACTCTTGGTGAGACACTCTTTGCGAGACACTCTTTGTAAGACACTCTTTGTGAGACACTCTTTGTAAGACACTCTTGGTGAGACACTCTTGGTGGGACACTCTTGGTGAGACACCCTTTGTGAGACACTCTTGGTGAGACACTC
>VSDK01001752.1:126740-158272 GCA_009767595.1 Symbiodinium kawagutii | reverse complement strand
TGGACTTGGGACCCGTCATGACACAGGCTGAGATGCTACAAAGTGCCACGCCTGTCACGCAAAACGAGGTTGCAGGTCACGCAAAACCACGCAAAAGGACCACCTCCACACGCTTCCCCCAAAGGTAGGGGGACCAGACCGCCGACCACACCAACCCGCCACACCAACACACCTGTGCAGAATCTATTGCACCTGCCACGCAAAATGGATTTGGGACCCGTCATGACAGAGGCTGCGATGCTACCAAGCGCCACACCTGTCACGCAAAACGAGGTTGCAGGACACGCAAAACCACGCAAAGCGACCACCTCCACACGCTTCCCCCAATGGTACGGGCCTTACGGCCCCACGCAAACTGGACCACCTCCACACGCTTCCCCCAAAGGTAGGGGGACCAGACCGCCGACCACACCAACCCGCCACACCAACACACCTGTGCAGAATCTATTGCACGTGCCACGCAAAATGGACTTGGGACACGTCATGGGATATGCTGAGATGCTACAAAGTGCCATGCCTGTCACGCCAAACCAGGTCGCAGGACACGCATCACCACGCAAACTGACCACCTCCACACGCTTCTCCCAATGGTACGGGCCTTACGGCCCTACCGCGAACGGCGGCGGGGAACGGTTGCGAACGGTTGCGAACGGTTGCGCACACTTGCGAACGTAAACGCAACGTCCAGCGAACACGTCTCCACCCCCGGACCCCCACTATGAAACGAGAACCCGTGCTACGCATTCGGGAATCAGAGCAATCCACTCGCGCTGAGATCATCAGAAAGTGACCACCGATGAAGATTGAGAATCTCTACAATTTAGATAGTAGCTGCCAGGTGCCTGACGAAAGCGTATCTTCTTCTGCCAGGTTTTTGATGTTAATGAAGCTTACTGATGTTATTTATGATGGTCACTGATGTCTAATGACAGCTCATGAAAGATTGAAAATGGTAATACTGCCTAACTAATGATGATTAATTAATATTGGATAGAGTGGTTGAAATGCTAATTATGTCTATATATTTACTATAGTGGACGTTGATGGCTAATACAGCAAAATAATGGTCAACGTTCATCGGTTACTGGGTGCCCTAATAGTTTCTTGAAATATTCCCCTCCGGCAATCTAATACGAAAATGGCTGGCTGGATAATCCACCATTCCTAGTGCGATTACGAGAAGCATGGGCCATGGTCAGGCCAAAATGATAAATGGTCTGATGTTGGCCGAACTGCTTGGGAATGCAACCTCTACCACCAGCTGAACCTCTCGCCGAGATGCTCGGGAGTCTGTTTGATGATCCCCTCCTGAGCTGAAGAACCCAGGTGGCTGTATGTGAACACACTCCTCATAAGGTTACCCATGCAAGTACACATGGACATATACATTATACATCTGTAGGCTTTGCCTCTTGTGCATATGCGTCCTCAAATACGGCCACATGTCTAGTCGGTCCACTTTTTTTGTTCAGGAGCCGATATCCCCAAATGCTTTCTTAGCTTCGTATCCAAATAAAATGTTCGAAAAAGAAATCCAAGAACCCCTGAAGCGCTGCCTTGTGCTGGTTAGCGGTGAGCGTGCTGGTCACTAGTCTTGCTTACTGGATCTCCTAAGATATGGGCTGCAAGAAATGTCGGATCCATGGATCCATGGTCAGACAAAATATAAACCTAGGAATTCCCCAAGGATATTATCCCGAGTCATTATCGCATCGCTGCAACATAGAACCCCACAATAACCTGCCAGGGTCCAATAGCTGCTGCAGGTAGTACACCGCACAACCGCGGTACTTGCACTTGGCTCTTCGACAACATCTATGCACAACAAACATCCAAGACAAGAAAGATATCTAAACCACCTGTTGGATATCTAAACCACCAATGTACAACTTGTTTGCATATCTAAACCACATGTTGACAAATGTGCGAAAGAAAGATCCAGACACCGATATCTGTTCTTCAAACCAGTCATGTTCAGCGTTGATGTGTGCTTCATCCTACAACTGCAACATAAGATTATTCAAGTGTACAATTGACATCTAAAAAAAACTGCCAAATACCCCGCTATTAAAACTAATTGATTAACACCGACCATTGATCAGTACGTACACCGTACACCTTTCTTTCTGCGCAACATTTGCTCACCACAACATTTGCTCTCTGCTTTTTGACCAAGATGTTGGAAGAAGAACTTACCCGGTCAACACACTCTACTGTCTTCGAACAAACAGCTTCTAGCGTGATATAACACGGTATGCCTGCAACAAGGGTGTGGTGATAACTCGACATATAATTCTTAATCACTCACTTAATTCACTGCTTCTGCACAAAGCCTTGAGTCCCCTGTAGCTCCAATCGCCTTTAGATCACTCCTTGTATACATTCTTGGAAGAGTCCCATTCAAGTGACGACTCATTTGGCACTGTGATTTCACTCACGCCAACTGGCCCATAGGTTGAGTCTGAGATTGAGTAATGGGAGATCCATGTTGGTAACTGCCAGTTAAAGCAGAAATGGCAATCATGATGTGACATCTTAAATGAGGTGCACCTGGATCGACAGGTACCTTCCACCAAAAATAGTGTGGAACCAAGGCCTAAAAGGAGATACCAAACTAGCAACATGAGATCAAGTCTCATGTCTTCGTTGACAAGAAAAATCCATGGATGAGCTGCCAAGATCTTGAAAAGGAGCTAAAATCAGGTGTGGCAGTGGGTCAGTTCACCCTTAGTCCCCCTGGTTCCCCTATCATTAACCAGGCTGTTTTCCCTATGATTTGGTTGGTCATTATAAGCCATAAACTTGATGGTTAACTGCTTGACCCAGCTCGCCTTGTCAGGCGGATCACCAGATCGGCTTCTTGGCTGAGATGACTTGGATGGGCGGCTCCCCGGGGCAGCCAAAACGCAAAAGCCGAGACTCCATGCCCACGCCATGATAGGCTTCCGTGGGAATGTCATCAGGCGAAATGCTGTCATCACAGAGGCTCTCCTCCTGAGCAACAGGGCTGGTGCCCAGTTGATGATGGCTTACTTCATGGATTCTATTTGCGTGTGTTTGTTTGTCTGAAAAGTTTAGATATGCGTATGTTTGTGCTTGACAATGGTTCATAACGGTTACTCCTCCCGACCTCTCACACCCTCGGGAACCCTGTCTCACAAAAGAATCTGCGCAGTTCGAGGGGCAGAGGGGGTCTCAGGGGAAGGGATTGATTGCACCGAAGGCGTTCAACAGTAATTGTAGATCCTGCTGTTCATAAACCACTAGCAGTGATGAATAGCTGCGAATCTACCATCAAATGTCAAAGGTTCAATCATATCTACCATCATTTACAAGCACACAGCCCACTGGCACCGGGACGGTGGGAACTTGAAGTTCCGTGCGCCAGTGCCGTGACTTTTGGTCCTGGTTACTGTATATCATTACTAGTGACTTACTAGTGGTCCATAATGTGCGTGGGCTGTAGTTAAGTGTGGAAAGAGGATCGCACCATACATATATACATATACGTATATATATATATATAATATATATGGGTGTATTCATAACATATGAACAACTTTGGATAACTGCTCCAGTATGTTTTGTGACCGAAACCTATGGATCCAACAAAACACTGGCAGGTGCGAGAAGGTACGCGTGCGGCAGGGGAGATCTCATGTTCGGAACTAAGACCCACCATGTGATTTTCCACAAAACTGGACCTCCTTGTCACAGGCGAACCAGTCGGGGATCTCGAAATCCGATGGAAGAATCAAAACCTCTTGAGGATGGCTATATGGTATGGCTACAAGGTGGCTATATGGTAAATCAATCATATCCCAAAAAGCCTAAAAAGCTAGCTGCTAGTAGCTATCCACCCAGTCTTGGGATGCATTCCAAGAGTTGGTCAGTATAGGTGTCTATAGTAGTGTATGATGCTTTCAACGCCAGCAGAACCAGCTCTTTTAGATGTGTGTGGGAAACCAACAACTCATAGAGCTACATGCATACATTGATGCAGGCATACATATACATTATGTAAACATATATACGCTTCCAGGTTGACCCCTTCCTATAGTCATGTGCACCGCTATTCCTTTCGAGTATGTAGACATGGACATACATATAGATATAAATCCATCAAACTGTACATATAGATGTACGCAAAATTCCACGCACATCGGGATAGACAGACATGTCACATATCATACAAATAGTTAAATAGAGGCCTATGTGAGAGACATCCCTGCAGCAGCTTCACGTAAACTCTTATATATAGATATATTTTTAAAATATGATTACTGTCAACTGTTAGTCGATGATGTGTTCTAGAGTCAGCATCACTTTCTGCTCAGGAACTCGACGTCTTGTGCCGCCATCAACTTTTGCCGGCCAGGGTTTGCTGTCGGGGGGTTTGCGCAAGACCAAAGCGTTCATCAACGCCTGGGAGAGCGGATGGCGAACAGGAGGTCCTGCGGAAAGCCTGACTTCGTGAGCACGGGATCATGGTGGAAGGCTGATGAATACTTGGATATGCACCCCAATTCATCCCTACTTAGCAAACTTGGTAACTAGTATTATTAACCATGGCCATATTCCCGGCAACTGAACTGCACATGGCAATCTCTCTGCCTTGGTTCCACATGCATTTTCGGTGGCGGGATAACGACCCAGCAAAAGGGTGCTCACAATCAAAATCTTCCGTTATGGTTGGTGAATCATGATCAATCATGCTTAAATAATAGGTAACCCCCATTGTTTATCGTAAACAGTGGAAGCAAAAAAGATGGCAAAATCATTGACCTATTCAGCTGTTTACTATCAGAATGATTCAGACCATTATTATTGAAAAATGCTTCAGACCCATGCTTGAGATTCGCCATACGGGGTTGACCTGCACGCATTGGGGACTCCCAATGCATGCCATGGGATGATCAGCCAAGGGCACGTGTTGTCGCTCGAATTGATCTCCGACGAAACGTCTAAGGTCACGCATCTCCGACAACACCTGGAGGGCTGAAAAACGGTTGAACCACCTGGTCATGAAAAATATCCGCCAACAAACCATTGGATGGTTTCTCAAAATAGGGGTACCCCCCAAATCATCCATTAATAGGCGTTTACAATAACAAACCAACCATTTTTGGGGTACCCCTATTTTGAGAAACCCCCATTAATTTGGTTTCATAGATGTGGGAAAACAGTTTGCTAGTGAATTTGGGATAAAAGAGAAAAAATGTTCAAAACCATCAACCAGAACTTGTGTTTAGGCCCATTTTCTGCAGAAAACCTCTGGCTGTGATGTTTGTGTGTGTGGTCAAACGGCGGCTGACGTGGTATGTTTCTGCGTACATTGAAGATGTGCGCCTATGCCTTCACTGTGGTGATGTAAGTATGCAAACCCAGTTCAACAACATGTGACACGATAATCACTAATGTGAACGTTGAACTGTGAACTGTGAACAAAAAAGGTGTCTAGATTCAGTCTGGACTCTTGGCTTGGATGGTTCTTGTCACTATCTGGTTGGTGGTTCCAACGCATCCTGAGATTCGTAATAATCGTCCCTAGGTACGGTTGAAAATTCTAAAATGTTGGAAACCACCAGCCACTTACCATCAATCTTTTCACAGTTGCCCTGCTGTGTGATGTACATCGGACCTTGAATCTACAGGGTGCCGTCGGGGTGACTGGAGCATGGGAATCCACCAATTTCGTTGCTCCATGATCTGTGGGCTGGCTTCAGGGATACCTATTAAACACTGGTAACCATTATTACTGTAACCAATATTAACCATTAATTATTGACCACTATTAACCACTATTAACCTCAGTACACTCAACACAGCACGCCCCCAAAAAAGTTGAGGATTCTGTCCCTATTCTCATTTCAAATCGAGCTGCACTTGGCGGATCGTGTGGTTTTTCGGTGGCCATGTTTCATGTTTGGGGAACCGCCGCAGGGAAACGCAACAACCCAGCTTTTCTGCGGATTCATAGATTTGGGCACCCAATAACATCAGTGGCTTGCAACGTGGAACGCTTGATGCTTGGCTGGTGGAGGGTGACCTTTCGCCCACAAACCAAAGCCCTGAGGGGTTTTCGCCTCAAAGGGGGCCGCGCGTTGCTGGGGGGAAGTGCCAGGGACCTACCATGCTTGATCACCTTCCAACCATCTCTATCCCAAGCAGGTGATTCCACAATCCCAACCAGAAATGGCATACCTCACAACCTCTCTGACTCAAGCATAGGACGTCTGTAGCCTGTTGGAACTGCAACTCCCAGTTCATGATCCCTCAATCTGCAACCGAAAAGTATCATCTGACAACGTATGGATTCTGGTACTCAGACTGGGAAGCCAACCACTGAAATTTTCCCAGGACAATGCCATGGACAGCCACCAACTCCCTTGTCGCATCTGCCTTCTCCTCCATGGATTCCATGGCGGAAAGCCGGGTTTTGCCCGAGGTGAACTTGTGCCGCTTTTTTTTGCTGACTTTTGAGCCCAGCCAGTTCGGAATGCCGGCAGATTCTTCCAACAAATTGGCTGCTGTACAATGTTCTGCTGAGGAAAGAAAACACGGGCTGTGTAGATTGGAGGCTCGACGGTGTGAGATTTCTCCACCTTTGGGAATACATGGCCCGTATAGGTATGTCCATCAATGGTGAGCATGCATCCGAAAAAATGACATTTTCCTACACTTTTCCCCTCGTGCAAAGGATTCCCTACCCCAAAGGACCTTATTTAAACCGTTGAGGGACCCTTTGCCAATGAACATCCTCATCTAGCAAGCAGATTCATTCAAGAACTGGTGGCAACTTATGCGTTTTCTACCAGAATTGAAACTAGGGATTTGGTATGGGGTATGTGCATCAAAAGCCATAATATCTCCCGACATGGAATCAGAAAACATTAAATCAAGCCGCTAGTCCTGGGCTTTCTCCGATTGGTCTTTGAGATTGCTAATGATGTTGCTGTGCAGGTTTCCATACAGTCGACGGTTTGCACCCAAAGGTGGTAATTTCAACTAGGTAAAGACCACCCGTTTCAGACTTAGCCAACTAACATGGTGGTTTCTCCAAATACGGGACCCACCGAAGCATCCAATATCAACCATTTATAGTAACAAACCAACCATTTTGGGGGTCCCCAGTCACTGGCTGGATCGAAACACTCATATGGTGGTTTCTCAAAATAGGGGACCCCCCAAGCCATCCTTTTTAAACCGTTTATAGCACTAAACCATCCATTTTTGGGGTACCCCTGTTTTGAGAAACATCCATATCCAGTACTTAAATGACTCATTGGTTCTTAACCATCACTACCCATCATTCCCAAGGATCCACCAGAGATCATCCTCCTCTTTGTTGGTGGTAAACTGGATGGGCAGCCCCGTGGACCCCCCGTGATCCCCGGTGCTTTTCGGCTGCTCCTCCTTGGGCTCCAAAGCAGGGGGAAGGTCCTCTGGCCTCAGGTTGCTCGGACCCAGTGTTGCTCATGATGGACTACCATTTATGAATCATCAACCATGATTCAGCATTTGTGAAAGCAAGTATTCCAGAGAAAATAATTCTGCGGCAACCATCTTTAGGCCTTTTGCACATCGGTCCTTGAAATGAAGCACCAAATAGGGGGTCCTTGAAATGATGCACCAGATAGGGCTTTCTCCTCAAGTTCTGAGGAACTTGGATATATACCCCTGGCTCCCACAGATCGTTCTCTTATATCAGCCAAAGGGCCAAAAACACTGCAGGTGTATAGAGACAAGTAAGAAGCTGATGGTTGGCTCAGAGAGGTCAAGTCATGACGCTTGGTCAACGACAATGATTGGTAACTGTCCGTCAGGGGTTGGTTTGTCATGGTGGATAATGGTCAGGTACGGTTGGTCCGTGGCGGTTTACGATGTTTAGTCATGGCTGCTTAAGAAATGCTTGCAAGGATTCTACCGTTTGGTTACTAGCGACTCCTTAAAGCTCCTTCACTCCCCCTTTACCGGGATATGTTGTGGATACCCCTTGGGCTCCAAATCGCGTCCTCTCAACAGCGATTGGAGTTGATGGCGTTTCGGCAAGTTACCCTTAGGCAAACTCACTTGCATGGACAATCCAACTTGTAACTGCAACTGATGGTTTTCCTGGGTGAATTTACTGTTACATCCACATTTGCAATAGGCAATTTTGCCTGAAGTCACATGGAAAATACAATGATGGTTTGCTTATTGTAACGGTTGATGTTTCATCTCCAGGTGAAAGTCCCACATGTTTTTGTTCAGTACCCTTGTACCCCTTCACATCCCAAACCCATGACCAGTTACCGAGCGCATCTTCACCCACCAGCCGTGTTTGCACTGGCTGGCGACTTGACTCACAGCTCTGATTTATAAAGTGATGGATGGTTTACAGAGTCCCAAAAATGGTTGGTTTACTACTACAAATGGTTAATAAGTAGATGATTTGGGGGTACCCCTGTTTTGAGAAACCTCCATATTGTAACTCCTGATGTTTGTCTTCCAGGTGAAGTATCCAATCATTAAGAATGAATCAATCCGTATAACCAACGTGAAACATTGGTTACTAGCCATGATTTAGCATTGGCTATCAACCATCACTGGTTGGCTAGTACCAAGCGAACTGAATAGCCATCTTGGTCATTTCTGCAATAGCCTGGTACTATGCCCGTTCCTCGTGCTTCATCATGAGTGTTGGTACCATGGCAATGAATTGGTCACTGTTATCATGATCAACCATGATCAATGCATGCCAATAGTAATTATGCCATTGATGTTGATCATGGTTGCCATGGGCAGTTACCAAGTGTAAAGTATTTGCATGATCTTGGCACTATGAACCATGATCAATTGGCATATTATTGGTACTATCAACTATTACCATCATATACCATTTCTATTATATACCATTTCTATCATTATTACTCTTACTATTCGTTCCCACCAGCAGGATGCTTTTGGGTTTCAATCTGGAGAAGCAGGGGGTGATACAACCATCTTCCGAGAAAATTCTCGGCGGACACAGGTTCCGGGAAGCTTGGAACCTGCTGTTGTGTTGCAAAGCTGCGTTAATTTCACTCTTACTCTTACTAATATCACTGGTAATGAACCGATGGTCACTAGCATGGTAATGAACTCTGACATCCAATAATGTCTAGTTAACCATGGTTACTATTCTCATCCTTCACCATGAAGCATTCGTTCCTATGGCAGCTGACCATCCCACCCGCTCTGGACACCCCAACGGCACGGGAGGCTCTGACGACGACGAAACCGGCAAGGCGTCGGGTGGCACCTGGTGACCAGGGGGCGTGGCTACCTACTAGCCATCCAATAATCTATTGACCATTATTGGGCGGTTTCTCAAAATAAGGGTACCCCCAAATCATCCTTTATTAACCAGCCATCTACGCTCAAGGGAACCTTCAGGAGGTGTTGGCTGACCTCTGGGGGGCGAATCCGGCGGTGCCATGAATATTGACAACTGGCTATTCGATGAGCTCAGCGCTATTGACTGGAGTGGACAGGGAACACCATGGCATGCTGGGGCTTCATACAACATTCATGTGGTATTGTGTCAGTATGTTGGCGCTTGTGAGGGCAAATTCTACTTTCAGGGCAAGTTGAGCATTCCTCCTGAGCACCAGCTTGTGTGTTGCATTGCTGCAAAGGGTGAGGACCATGTTTGCATTCGTGCCACGACCCAGGAAGTGTGTCAATTGGTTAGGTGGTCTATTTCTCAGACTGCCTTGCATGTTGATGATTGCTTGACTATCACCGATGTCATTCTGAAGGATGCTGTGTATGTGGGCCAAATCATGGTAGGCACCGATGTCTCCCACCAGATGACGTCATTGGCCAATGAACATGCTTGCATTTGCTTTCGAGTAGAACATGACACGTCACAACTCATCCCATGTTTTCCTCATGATTCACAGGGTGAATGGGCTCTGGCAGAACTCTTCGCTGGAGGTTTTGGTGGATGGAAACAAGCAAACATGGTGATTGGCACGAGGGGGTCTACCTGCACCTCCACGCATGCAGTAGAAATCGATCCGGTTGTAGCATCAGCATATATTCACAACTTCCATGTGCAGCATGTCTTTCGAGCTTCAGATCCATGCATGAGTGAATCCTCTCCGATTGGTGGTATTGATCCCAGGGCTGACACGATGTTCATTGGGGATGTGGCAGACACGACATGGATGAAGACCCTACTATCCAGAAAACATATCATGGCTGCCATGTCAAGCCCATGTCCACCATGGACCAACAACTCATCCAAGGATGGGTTGGAACACAGTGATGGACAGCTTTTTGTTCAGGCCTTTCTCAGCTACCGTTTTTGTCGACCGAAATGTGTGCTTGCTGAAAACGTTGCAACCATTCGAACTCATCGGCATTTCGAATTCCTGTTGAAAGTAGCTGGTTGGTGTGGATACAAGATGGTTTGGGAAACCATTGCTGACCTAAAGCGAGTCGCACCTGTGTCTCGCAAACGATGGCTAGCAATTTTCGTTCCTACCAGCATGGACATTCAGCAGTGGAAGTCTCTAGACTTCTTGCAATTGCCTGAATCCTCCCTGAATCAGTTTCGTGTACTCGTTGACTTGCCTGAGCAGCATGAGAGGGAACTCACGCTGGACCATGAGTTGATTCAACTTTACTCGAATCCTTCCTTCATGCCAAAAGGAAAGTTTGGTACTGCGATGATGAACCCCAAGAAGGTTTTGGAGAGCCGTGTCAAGAATGGATCATCCTGCTTGAGTACAATCATGGCCTTGTATGGAGCTCAGCATGATCTCCCACCACATGTGTTGTCGTCCAAGGGAATGTTCACCGAGTTGTGGGCAGGAAAGTTTGGGGTGAGGTTCTTTAGCCCGGCTGAAACTGCAATTCTTCATGGAGCCATCATAGACTTTGCATTTCCATGCGCTAGTCGACTGGGGCATTCAGTGGTTGGGAATTGCATCGCTGTTCCTCATGCTATTCTGACAATGGCAGTGGCTCGGAACATCATGGATGTTGATTTTCGTGAGGATCCAAGAGAGACGGTGATTGCAGGTCTGCTTCAGAGGTTGCACTCTGGCAACTCGGTTGTGACCATCCAAGGTGATGTTGTCTCCCTTTCAAGAATGGAGGCTTTGCCTCACGAAGTGAGTATGGGACATGATGCCACTGATGAGGCTACTATCGATGATACGGAAATTGATCTTTCTCAAACCCTTTCATTTGTGTGCAGCTACCAAGTGAAGTTGATTTTGGGTCAAGAAGGCACGCACATTTACTCGGTTGACCCAGGGTCCACTCTGCGGGAACTCTTGTTCAATCACGATTTGTGCCACTTGGAGGACACCCTGGTCCTTGATGCGAATGGACATGTTTTTCCATTTGATCGCGAATTCCAAAGTGACATGTGTTTGAGACTCATTTGGTGCGATTCCGAAGTGCTTGACAGTGCTCGTCACGGGGGCACATGGCAAATTTGTAGGCAACCCTTTTGTGACTTCCAAGCTATTGCATCCAAGATTGAAGAAGCATTGACGCAGCCAATCCACTGCCTGGATACGATGCTTAGTACATTCCATGCTCCCTCTTTGGACAAACATGAAAGCATAGTGTTGTTTGTTTCCGATCCATTGCCAATCTTTTCCAGGGCTGGCTTCCAAATTCGTGAAAACATCCCATGTGAGTGTTTCCCAAGTGAGCTGCAAAGGGTCCTTCCGACCTTTCGAGTTGCGGCTGACCACGTCACTGTCACCACAAATGAAGCCATGATGCGAAATGAAGTGGTGGGGAATTATGAGAGGATCATGAACCCATTGGTTGGAATCCTAGCTGCTATCAAATGGGAATGGCAAGAAAACGAAGACAATGACCCTGTTCACATTGGTACTTTGAAACCTGGAGTAGGTGCAGCGCCCGTCTTGGCCTTGATGAATCCAATTTGTCGAAGTGCAGTTTCCGTGGCACTTGCTCCAAGTGTTTTGGCAGAAGGGCTAAATGTTGCCGTGATTCTCGATGGACTCATGCTATGGCAGGGTATTCTTCACCCTGAGTTGACAATTGCGCAATTCCTGGGACTGGTCAAGGCTGTGATCCTCTCATGTGGTAGGCCACTGTTTGTTTCATCGGTCGCTGGATTACGCATCTTGGATGACTCACAAGCTACTATTGGTTCCTTGAACACCACGGACGATTGTGTGACTTTCCGACTTGTGTCACAAAGCTTTGGGAGCACTCTCCATCTATGGGGAGGAGGGGGCAAGGTTGATGTCTGGAAGGAGACCAAACATCTCTTGGGGCAAGAGCTGCTTGCTCATGGATGGTCAGTGGCCGGCTTGGATGCTGAAACAACGCACTGGCTTCGAATGATTGGTCAGAACAAGATCTTTGGGGGCCTGCCGCAAAAAGGCCCTTGTGGAGTGACTTGGCGAAGTGGCATGGTTTGAGATACACCCCGGAAGATGACACCCGAATCCGAGCAGCGCAGAAAATACAATGTGCCATGAGGAAGAACCTTGGTGGGAAACTCACTGCAGGACAATTCTCATTGTGCAAAGGATACTTCGTTGGAGCCTCGGGTGAGCCCTTACCAGTGTTGTCCCAGATTGCTCTTGATGATAGTGGAGTCTGCTTGCTTGAGATTGAATCAGCGATGGGATGGTTGACACAGAAGCTTCCTATCATCAGTGATGAACTTGCTGTGATCACCCTCTTCAATGCCAATTTGCCTTCCAACATCCCGGCGCCAGTTGAAGTGACTTTCCCGGCACTTGACAACAAGGGTCGCCAGGTCCTTTTGAAAGGACATTTGTGGCAACTAGGGGAACGACACGCCCGTCCAGGGCCGAAAGAACAAGGAATTGCCACGTCAGACACAATTACAATTGCAGCCACAATTTGGCGTGACTCATGTTCAGAGAGCCATTGGTCAACCCTCTCGAAATCATTGGTGAAATTTGCTCTGGAACAGTTACTGGAAGGTGATGCCCGGAAGTTGGTGCTCCAAGTGTGGGGGCGGTCATTTAGAAGTGAAAAAGGCCGCACTGACCCTGAAGATGCGGTATCTGCCCAATTTCATTTCCGGGTGCCACGTGATGAAGCTGAGACAATCCTCAAGCTCAGCGGGAAGTCAGTTGTTTTCTTGACTCCGAAGTCAGAGAGTCATCTTAGCCACCCTGACTGGGGGTTGCTGTGGTTCAAAGAATTTCGTGAGGCAGAGATTGCAGCAGCACGTGCAACACAGCACTCAGGTTTTGCCAGAACCAGCACTCGCTATGCACTGCGTGTCCCAATTGCCTTGTTGGATCAGATTGCAGCAGAGGTCAAGGACACACCCACGACACCTGCGATTCAGGTCCAATTTTTGTACAAAGTGCATCCGATCCCCCATGATATCAAGCCTGAGCAGGTTGTGGAATGGGCCAAAGGATTCGAATGGAAAGTCAAGTTGATCAAGAAACTTGGTCGAGATGCAGTGCTCCTTGGGTCAAACACACGTGTACCATTTGCGCACTTGTCAATGAATGGGAGGCCAGTCTTGACGAAGGAGGTCAACAACCACAAGGTCAAGACACATGAATCGCCATTGGTTGCAGGTCCTCGGCCCCCCCCAGTGAAGCAATGGAACAAAGGCGATGTTGACCCTTTTCAGGAATCCGACCCATGGGCAGGATTCAGACCAACTCAGAGCAATGCAGCACAGGATGCCGATGCGAGTTCGTCAGTACCAAGCACTTCTGCTTCAGCCAGAACTGTCGATGCTCCCACTGCTGCAAAGTTTCAAGCCATTGAACAGCGTTTGGCAGTGTTTGAATCCAATCTCACTGCATTTGCCAAGACAACCGCATGTCAGACCGCTGCAATTGATACTACAAACACTGTGGTCAATGAAATGAAGGCCTACATTCGTCAAGTTGATCAGAATGTTCACACCCTCAGTGAGCAGATGGCAGGAGCACTTGAGACCGCAGTTGCCAAGGGCTTGGAGTCTCAGGAGAAAAAGATGGATACTAAGTTCGAACAGTTGATGGGCATGCTCAAATCCCGGGGAGGCAAACGCTCTTCTCCTCAGGAGCCAATTCCTGTACCGGATGATGAGGATGATGATATGGAGAGTCCTGTGAAACCACCTGTTGCCAAGAAGTAGGACTCCATCAGGTTTGAGCTTCCATGTTGCGTGTTGCGGTGGCGAACCCAACGGTTCTCACCGATTCCGCACCAAAGTTTGCTAGTATCCCTTTTGACATTTGCTTTGTGTCTGAACATAGTACCACATTGGCATTGCAGACTTCACATGCCAGAGCCTTTAGCCGTGAGGGGTTACAAATTCTGTGGGGGCATCCTGTTCCAGCCCAGAAGCTTCGTGCCGATAACACAGAATCTTGTAGGGGGCTGTCACGTGGAGTGTGTCTAATCTCAAGGACAACTGTGGCATTGCGTTCAACCAGGGACCCATTACCTTTGCATTGGTCAGAAACGTGTAGAGTGATGGTTTCCTACATGCAGATGCCAACAATCACAATTCGTTTGATTTGCATTTATGGTGTTCAACCCGGAGCTCCGAATTCCAGTGTAAAGAACTCTACTCTGTGGCATTTGCTGCTTGAACTTCTTGCAAACAATGACGTTCCAACCATCGTGGGAGGGGATATGAACCTACGACCACAGAGTACGGAGGTCTGGGGTGAACTTAAAGCTATGGGATTCCATGAAGCCTGTGAGCAGTTCGAAGTGACCCACGGTGTTTCACTTCCACCCACTTGCAATGGAGCTACCAATCATGATACTTTAGTGTATAGTCGGCACCTCGCTGCATCCTTTGAGAGTGCCCAGGTCATCCAGGAAGGCCTTTTCGCATGTCATGATCCCTTGGTGGTTACCTTTAGCTTGCGAGTTCCACATTTTTGCAGGCGAAGTTTACCAATGCCTGCTGACCTTGATGCACAGATACTTGAGAGTGACCTTTTTCAACACAACCAAGAAAGTTTGTGGCGTTCTTTGCAAACACAACATGCTAATTCTTCATGTCGACAAGATGAGGTTACTGCACTTCTTCAAGATGTTGGTAGAACTTTTGAAAAAGCATATGATAAAACTGTTGTGCAATTGAGAGCCCTGTCAGATGATCCAAATCAGTTCATCCATCGGAGGAAACCACAGATCCGTAGATCCCGGCCATGCAAACCACAGATACTTCCACCAATGCAGTGTCCAAGGAAGGCACGCCAGGGGGACTATGAGCCGCCGTGCGAGGTTCACCATACACAGACCACCCAGGACCCAGTGGATCAAACAAGTTCGCAGACTCCAGGCATATCTTAGAAGAGCCAAGAAGTTTGTCAAGGATCCACCCTCCCAGCAGGCGAAACTCCAACACCAGAGAGAGTGGATGTCCATCCAGCATGCAGCAGGCTTTCGCCCAGGCTTTTGTGAATGGTGTTTCAAAAAATTGAATGTGACGTGTTGGTATTCTTGTTTTGATGCTCCGATTGATTGGTTGGAGTTGTTGTACAAAAACCTTTCTGAGTACGTCAATCAGTCTTGTTTGTTATTCAAAAAGAAACGCACTGATAATTTCCGGTACAAGCTTGATATTGATCTTCTTCATTTTGGCGGAGCACTCACACATGCCTTGCTGCGAAAACCACAGGATCCTCGCCCAGGCTGCATGGAAATTACCAAGACGGTAGTTGCGACATTGATGCGACAGACGGGTAAAGGTAAGCCACATTTAATCCTCCCACCCAATCATGATCTTCGATTGCACGAACCTGTTTCCATTGGTGAGGATTCCCTTCATTTAAGCCATGAAGTTGACCTTAGCACTGAGCTAAGTATCGTTGTCTCCTGCGATCGTTTGCCGCCAGTCAGGGGACAGGCAATCCATATCAGCCAGAAGCAGTTGTCAGTTGACCCGGAAGAAGCTGCCGCTGCCTTCTTTCAGCACTGGGACCCTTTTTGGATGCGAGATGATTTAGATGTGGCCCCTGAACACGAATGGAGAGATTTCATAGAATTCCTTGATGAAATACCAGGTCTTCCATACACTGCCATGGATAACCCGATCACATGTGATGAATGGATTCAAGCAGTCAAAGATACCAAGCCTTCAACTGCAAGGGGGATATGCGGATATTCTCAACCAGAACTTCGAGCCATGCACCCATGTCTCATTGATGCCATTCTTCAAGCTTTCAACCAGTCGACTGGATGCGGCCTTCCCAGTTGGCTGGTTATAGCTAGAACGGTCTTGTTAACCAAGGTTGCTGGATTGAACAACATACCAAACATGCGTCCTATCACCATCTTTTCCTTGTTAATGCGAACATGGGAGAAAATTGTGGCGAAGCGCCTCTTAACACAGTGGCAGTGGTCCTTACCAAGCTCCATTGTTGGTGCAGTGCCTGGTAGGTCAGCTGTTCAATTGGTTTTGTCAAACGCTTTGAGAACCGAGCGCGCTCTTTCCATTGGTAGTGACATTGGTGGTTTCAACTTAGACATTGCCAAATGCTTCAATGGCATAGGAAGATGGCCGGTATCCAAACTTCTGCAGAAATCTGGTATGCCAGAACAATTTTGCTCAACATGGATGCATTCCTTGAACAAGATGTCACGAGTTGTTTCAATTCTGGGTAGTGTCTCTGACCCTCATAGTGCTACCACCGGACTTCCGGAAGGCTGCCCCTTGTCAGTGTGTGGGATGATACAACTGGGGTATGGATGGCATTGCTTGGTGACCCGGTTTGGTGTCATTCCTTCTATCTTCGCAGACGATTGGTCTTGGGAAGCTGCCACAACGGAACAGCATGTACTTGCCATGCAAACGACAGACAAATGGTTGAAGTGCTTGAAGCTACACAGTGACCCTTCAAAGTGCTGGGCTTGGGGATCCTCTCGTTCAGCCCGCCGAGCTTGGTCTGACATCAATGCGTATGTAACGGGCGACCCCGAGAGATACCCGGTTGAGATTGCTGCCAAACATTTGGGGGCCTTTATGCATGTCTCCAAGACCACACAGCTGGGAACGCAAAAACAAAGGTTACATGATGCAACTGTGAAACTGCAGCGACTTCAACATTTGGCAATTCCCCTCGAACAGAAGGCTCGGGTGATACAGACCAACATCTGGCCAACAGCTTTCTATGGAGTTGAAGTGCTTTACATAGGACAGTGTCATTTCTCCAAGCTGCGTAGTGTTGCAACCTCTGCCCTTCTCAAAAAGAACCCTGGTACAAGTACTACACTGGCTCTTGCTTGCTTGTCTGCAAAGGTTGTGGACCCACTGGTGTATGTAATCATCAGAACCTTGTTGAGCTGGCGCCGTATGCTTCTCCTTGACATCACACGAGCAGATGATTATCGACACATTCTCTCACAGGCACATAACGACCCGAACCTGGCATTTGGACCTGCGGCAGCATTGCGCTGCTATCTGACTCAAATTGGATGGGATGTAACAGACCGAGGCGAGATCCGTGACCATCTCAATCGAATTTTGCCACTGACACGTGTTTCTGGACGAGACATTTCTGCACGGGTATTGACTGCATGGGGGATACACCTTGCTTGTGACCTCCAACGAAGACAAGATTTTAGTAACTGGCCTGCCATTGATATTCCTTTGACTTTGAAGGTGCCTCTACCGGAAGACCAGAGAGAGGCAATGGTACTTTCCATGGAACGTACAGCTGGACACATTTTTTTCTGACCAGGCAAGACATTGGGAGGGTGACGATTTTGACCCTTCCTCCTTTGACAGATGTCCATTGTGTGATGCCTCAAACACGCGAACACATTTCCCATACCAGTGCCCTGGTGTTGCTGGTACATTGCTTGCGAATGAACATGATTTTGCACATATCAAGACACAATTTCCACACTGTTGTTTCATCCCAATTGCATATGAGCACCCGCATTTGGAATTGGTGCGCTCTATTCATGAGAGACGTGAACTACCTGCAATCTTTGATCTGCGAGAATATGGTAAACAGGACAACCGGACCCCTGTTTTCTTCACTGACGGTAGTTCAATTTTTCCTGAGCTGCCGGGGGGACACCTTTCAGCTTTTAGTATCGTGTGGGATGCAACTACAGGAGATGAAGAACGTATTACGTGTGCCCGTGCCTTCCGGGCGTTGAAAGTTTGGCCGGAACAATTGGTTCCAATACAGATTGCTTTGACCCCAGGAGCGCAGACAATCAACCGGGCTGAGTTGGCAGCGATATTACAAATTGCTAGATCATGTCCTACTGCAATCATTTACTCAGATAGTGCGTGGGCCATCGAAGTTTTTGAGGCAGTGCGACGAACTCCGGTCTACTCTGCACACTTTCATCGAGCTAACTTTGATCTTGTTTGTGATCTCGTTGACCTTGCGATTTCGACTGACCTGGGGGGCATTGAGCTTCATAAGATTCGATCTCATCAGTGTTATGATGATATCCATGATGATCTTCAACTTTTCCTGGCTTTAGGAAATGACAAAGCAGATATGATGGCAAAGGAAGGTACACTGCGTGCTCGTTCGGATTTACATCAACTTTGCTGGGAAATTGCACACTGGTGTAATGATCAGTTGAAGTCTTTGAAACACTTTTCTAAGCTTCTTGTTAAGATGGAGCTGCAACGCTTGGATGCATTTGACCGTCGGAAATCTCAACAGACTGAAACCATGAATCCGGCGGATCCAAATTTTTTGGCTAACTGGCAAGTGACAAATCCACAGCAGCTCTGCTCAGATGATGCTACACCTGATAATTTTCTTGCTGGGTTTTTGCCTGGAGCATCTTTTTATTTGGCACTTCGTACATGGTTCAGCATGCTGCGTTGGAATGACGTACCAGGTGGTGACATTGGTATTTCATATTTTGAATTGGCGTGTAACTTCATTGGCGTGACGGGTATTTGCTTCCCTAAGGTGGTTTCACGAGGGGGTTCACATACTGAATATGCTGATGAAAGGTTTTCCCCGGATGCGATCTTGTTACACCAATCGGTGTGGGACCTTACACGAGTGCTGGAGCATGCTATTCGTTTATCCTCCAAGATGCTGGATGTAAATTTTGTTCCGCTGGCTTTACACCAGAGGAAATGTTTCTTGCAACAATATGGCTACAAGGGGCGTGTTGCTGGCATCATGGCACGACCGGTGCTAGTTGAGCAATCTTTACATGTAGAACACATGTTTCAGTGGGCTGGACCATCGGGATTGACACTTCCTTCACAATTTTCAGAAACACCTGCATTTGTGGTAGATGTTCATGAACTGGATGAGCTGCCATTTCATCAACGACTGAGGGCTTTCTACAAACTGCACAACGACTCACGGAACCAGTGATGTTTTTCTTTGATTGGCTGGTCCTGTGTGGACTAAGTCAGTGACCCTTGTATAGCATTCTCTGTATCTAGCAGTTGTCCTTTGGCCTGCACTATTGCCAGCCCAGGACAGGCAGACAGTGACCCTGCTGCGGACCGCAATCCTTTATTAACCATATATAGTAACAAACCAACCATTTTTGGGGCTCCCTATTTTGAGAAACCTCCATTGATAGGGAAACTGCCAGTGAACTTGCGGGTACACCATGCTACACGCACTAGCCATGAAAAAGTTCATAGCCATGGCGATTTTCATAGGGAAACCACCAATCAAACAAAAAAGCATCCAATCTCACTTGGATCTCCCCAGTTCGGAGAGCGTAGGGAAACCACCAATTTTCGTAGAAAACAGAATGATGAAATTGGTTCATTGATGGCTAATGGTGTTTAATGGTGTTAATCAGTTTTGAATCATATCTGATTATATCATCAGGGTGGTTGTCAACCACCAATTATTAAGCTGAAGGATGGTTGGTTGATGGTTTGTGTTGATGGGTCATAATCCTTAATCAACTGATAGTGCATTGACGACTAATTAATGATCGATGAAGGTTAATAATAATGGTTGAGGATGGTTCGTTAACGGTTTGTACTCGTTGGTTTGGATCAAGGCTAAGTCCATGATGGATGCCATCTGCTGATGCTTGATGGCTGATAAAGGCCAACAATCGTCAATTTTAATTTCAATGCGAACAAATGGCGAATCACGGTTTAAAGATAAATTGCTTGATGATGTTCTTGTTGCCCATGATTGCCCATGGATGGCTTGCGTGGATTCTATCTCCCTTGATATACATCCGCTACAGGTCATGTACCCTTTCTTTGTTGGTCCTCTCAGCGTCACATCCTGAAGGTCATGACTGGAATATCCGTGCCATGCCCGTAGTACGTGCTTGTTACTAAAGTCATGCAAACGCCTCAAAGCCTAGGGAAACCCCGTCTTGGAACGGCACAGACCCCGCACAACAAAGAATGCCTACAGCTTGGGTGCCCACAACCGTGGCACCAGCTACGGCAGGCACCTCAGGAAGAGGATCTTCCTCTGCCTTCTGCTCCTGGCGCAGGGAATGGCGTTTCACAGTCTGGGGAGACTTGAGCCGGTCCTCAGGTTGTCAAATCATAGGGATTATGATGGTTGATGATAGTATCAATAGGGGATAATCACCAAATGGTTAAACAACTGCTATATGGTTGTTTCTCAAACCAGTTTGGGGATCCCCAAAGTTGTGGCTGGTTCATGGCTAGCAATGGTTAATAAACTGGATGATAACTGGGGGTACCCCTATAGGTAACCCATGGTTGGTGGTTTCAATCCACATGAAGAATATTAGTCAACCGGCCTGGTTCTGGTACCTATTGTTTTTTGTATGGTTTTTCAAAATCTACCAGATCCGAAAACGAATTCAACTACTGACATTTGGGGAATCAAACCGATTGGAAAAACAATATTGTAGTGACATGCTCATCGCTATCAAATATTCAGCAAAGGAATGGGGATGGTTGCAACAGCAATATTCATAATAGTAAGAGTAGCAAGACTGGAAACAGATAGATGCGTGAAGAGAAGAGCTGAGCCAGTGGACTGTGGAGTTGGGAGCGATAGTCACTGGAGGCTACTACTTACAAGTCACTACCCCGATTCACAATTACCTGTCCCCTAGTTGTCTCCTGATTGTTTCCTCAGTTGTCCCCCAAGTAAGCCATCCAAAACCAGAAAAACCAGAAAAACAGAAAAACCAGACATACCAAGACTTTTCATAACTATGTTTGGGCCTGGGCATGGTTCTGAAGGCGTTGTTTTTTTCTGTTTTCTCTAATTAATTTTTTTTCTGGTTTTTCTGGTTTGGGATTTCGTACTTAGGCCTGGGCTTGGTTCTGGAACCTATTGGTTTTTCCCGGATCCGAAGAATTCAACTACTGATATTTCGGGCAGGCTTGACCACTGACATGTATGTATATTTATATTTATATATATATATATATTATCAAAGATTATAATGGTATATAAACGAACATTAATTAAAACCAGTTCAAATGGGATTCAAGATATCGAAGATACAAGTTATCGTTCAATAAAATCCGACGGAAAAACTTGCTCCAAAACGACGACAGCTACGCGTAGCACGCGATGAACGGCTCGGACATGGGCTCAAAAAGTAGCTCGACAATCAGCAGAACGGCGAGTCTACAGTAACATGTCTAAGGCCATGGTGTTGAGGTGCACCGTCTCCGTATATCTGTTTAGCGACCAGCTCAGCAACAATAGGGAGATACACCAACCAGCAATGATACGGGGTGAACCATACTGATCACTGGGGATGTACTGGGCAACAAGAAACATAGTGCTGTTTATCAACACATCCAGATTTGAACTGGTTCAATCCTGGTCGCTTCTGAAACAATACTGAGCGCTGCTTCTGGACCATGACTGCATATGATATGCAATTATACCGACCTATTGGGTGTTGATGAAATTCTGGGCTCAAAGGCAAACCCACAATGGAAGTTTTCCCAAGCCAAACCAAGAGCTAGTCGAACCTCAAATAATTCTCTTCCCAAAACACGCTGATTTGTGCCACGGCACCAGCCTCCCTTTCCCGCTCACATTTTGGCAAAGGCATTACCACAGATTTCTCAACAACCGGCATCAGCGCGGAGGATTCAAGCTGCGCCCCAGTGCATGCAAACAGCCTTGACTGAGAACACGGAGGCGCTTTCCCGACAGGTCTTTAGAACTTTCAGGTATTTTGCATTTGAACATAACTCAGGTAATGAATAGTTCATTCTAAAGACAAGCAGGATAACTCATACTATAATGAATAGTTCATTCTAAAGACAAGCAGGATAATGGGAAACTTGAAGTTGAGGAAAATAGGAAGAAAAAAAGTTCAGCTCTCACACGCTTTCTCTCTCTTTGCGGAGGTCGTGCGAAGCTGAAAATTGTATGTTCCTTCATCAGCCCGTGCAGCCAATCGCCAATGAAGTCAATGCTTTAAACACTCTGAAAAAAAGTGAATCATTGGGCTATGGGTCAAAACCCTGTACCCCTGGTTTCCCTATCATTAACCATTGTTTTCCCTATTATTATTGGCTATAATCCCCCATAATTCGTTGGTTAACTGCTTGACCCAACTCGCCATTTCTTCGATTCAATCACCGGACACTCAAGAACAATATCGCGTCACTACAAGACCAAGCACATGCGTTGCAAAGGACCGAGAAATCACACAAAACATATGTCATATTGAAAGGAAAGGAGGGTGTCCGATGAAGATTCCCCATGAAGGGCATTATTGTATCATTCTGATTTTTTCTCAGAGACAAAAAACAGTCAGACCATCTCCGGTGTCAGGATCTTCATCCTGGCACTCGAAGGAGAAATGGTTCTGTCGAAGCTCATTCAAAGCCTCCAGGACGTCTGAGGCAAACAGCTCGCTCCCTGCTAAATCAAACAGGGCAGTGATGTTCATGCGCTCCAAGCTACGATGAATCTTCACTTGGCGAACCTTCTTCTGCCAGTCTTCGGAGGCTGGCACGACATGATCTTGAAGCAACTTCATGACTTTGACAGAGTCTGGACCTGCAAGCCTCTCGAGTTTCTTGATGATAATGGGGACCATGATCTGCAAACGCTGTCCTGATCAGGAGCGCCCCACCAGCACCAGTCTGCCAGTTGCCGCTTTCTTTTGACTTCGTTGAAACCTTTGACTTGTTGAAACTGCTACTCATGGCAACACAGCGCAGGAGCCCCAGCTAAAGTAACTTTGAATAGGCTGCGATTGGACAGTACCATGATGTGTCATGTCAATCTCTTGAAAAGTATAATCTCTTAGTTGTTGCCCTGTCCTTTGTCTGCGTGCTTCAGCATGAGGCGCTGGGCCTTGTCCAAGCTCACCCTCCGGGCATGTGTCATATGACAAAACCCGCACGCAAAACCCAGGTGGCATCGTCCGTTCTTGACGATATACACGCAGGGCGGCCGGCAGGTTTCCTGGGCACACAGCTGACCAACCATCTAAACATCAAACCTAATTGACAACCATGATAAAAATATGCTGGCCATCGAGGAACCATTGATTAACCACTAGCTAGCCACTACTTGACCATCCATCGATCGGGTTCTAATATGCTCTCGCCACTTTCAACAATGCTAAACCAGTGTTGCCAACTGCTTAGCTCCAGATTCCTCCGTGGGGTCGGGTCGCTGCAAGGCAGCACGAGCTACCAGCAATGTTAATATTCATCACGAACCAACAAAAGGTAATACCGATATCATACCGTTATCATTGGCATTACTGTACTAGTCAAGTAATTCTATCTATGAGGCAATTCCCAAACCAGCATCAAACCCACTCAAGGTTTTTGGGGGGCCGGCTGTTTGGGAGCACACACAAACATTTTCACAAGCCTGCAATGAGCCCACTCATCAAATCAGATCATGTCATATCATGACTAGTGGTCCAAAACGCATCTAGGTCTGCAATTGGTTCCAAACAACCAACTGTTAGTGTCTTCATCCATCTGGTTTGATCGTGTTGATCCATAGTAGATTCTGAATGGTGTGTAATCCTTCACTTGATACTGCTTCTGATCGAACATGCTTGGGAACGCTTGATGCTGCGTATGGTCTCTGCTTGTTGATACTGTGTGATAATGGTTCACAACTCGTCATGCAGCTTGAAATGGTTCAACAATCCAAAGAAATGGCCCTCTGGTAAACTGACATAGTAATGGAAAACCAACTATTTGTAGTGGTTAGTTTCCCAAAGGGTAACTCAAACATTCCAAGTCTCCGGGTGCCCAAAAGAGCCCTCGCTTGTAGCGAGTCTTGGCAAGGGGGAAGTTCCTGCAGCGCCAGGGCCGCCCGGGTGCAGGAACTGCTCATGTGTAACATCTGATGGGCCCCCCTCCAAAACGGAGACCATAGGTTTAGTCAGGAAACTGTACAGCCTACATTTCAGAAGGGGAAGTGTGAAATGTGCTGGTCACTGTCACTCACCGCTGCCATTGCTTGTGGTAGTGGCGAAACTTTGCGGTGACCCCAAGCCGGTTTGTTACCATCGCCAGTTCAAAGGGCTTACTGAAATCACTGGCGATGCTGGTCAATCACCGTCCCTTTTCTTAGCCACTGATGGTTCCAGCTGGGCGATCCAACGGGTGCCGATGGCTGGGCGATGTTCATCGGCCGCGGGCAGTCCCACTGGCCAAAAGTGTATAAATCAACCCTACAATGAGTGATTATCACCACTGGTGGTTAATAGTTGGTTAATAGTGGTTATGTATAAGTGTATTAAGTGTAGTAACCATCTCAACTGCATTGCGGAAAAAAATTATCAACAATCGACAATCCTCGTCAAACATGTCAATGTCGTCAACCTTTTCTGACCACTAGGCATTCTCAACCGTTGGTATGAAATTGTCAACCAATACTAATAGGTGGTTTCTTACAATGCGGGTACCCCAAAAACGATTGGTTTATTCCTAAAAATGGTTAATAATGGATGATTTGGGGGTGCCTATTCTAAGAAACCACCCATTAAGCATCTTCAGCCACTTGCCAACCATGATTGCACGTCAATCATGACAGTTTCTGAACCATCATCAACCTTACTATCACTGCCATCAAGCCTTCTCAAGCAGCTCTTGTGATAGTCAAAAGGTGGCAATCATAACTATCATTAACTATCATTAACTATGACCTACAAGTATATATCATTAACTATCATTAACAAGTATATATCATTAACTATCATCAACTATCACCTTTTTTCCCATTTCCAGCTTGCATCCAAGAGACTTGGTTAAGCGCAGTGTCTAGACTAGGACAACCATCATCAAGGCCTATAAAACATAATCATGAAAACCACAATGGTATCAACAAGCAGCCGTCATTGAGGTCTTTATCATTGATTTACATAATTACTTAAAGAAACATGCAATGAAATATCACTAATTTCATGAACACCTTGATGGACTATGTTCGTGGTATCATTTTTTCAGGTGAAATATCATGATTATCACCTGAATCATGAATTGGCGCAGTGAATCCCCCGGCACTCTGCCTGCGGATGTCATCAGGCAGTCGCTGTCGCCGCAGAACCACGGTCACCCCACAACGCCTTGACCCCCAAACGGCTACAGCGACCCCTAGGCTGCGGCATCTCGGTGAAGGCTGGATGGGCTCTGGCAACCGTTTTTCGTAGATGTGAGATGTGAATTCATGCACTATGTAATACATCATAGATATAATGCATGTGTGTATATATATATATACATATCAAAGATTATAATGGACCATGACTGCATATGATATGCAATTATACCGACCTATTGGGTGTTGATGAAATTCTGGGCTCAAAGGCAAACCCACAATGGAAGTTTTCCCAAGCCAAACCAAGAGCTAGTCGAACCTCAAATAATTCTCTTCCCAAAACACGCTGATTTGTGCCACGGCACCAGCCTCCCTTTCCCGCTCACATTTTGGCAAAGGCATTACCACAGATTTCTCAACAACCAGCATCAGCGCGGAGAATTCAAGCTGCGCCCCAGTGCATGCAAACAGCCTTGACTGAGAACACGGAGGCGCTTTCCCGACAGGTCTTTAGAACTTTCAGGTATTTTGCATTTGAACATAACTCAGGTAATGAATAGTTCATTCTAAAGACAAGCAGGATAATGGGAAACTTGAAGTTGAGGAAAATAGGAAGAAAAAAAGTTCAGCTCTCACACGCTTTCTCTCTCTTTGCGGAGGTCGTGCGAAGCTGAAAATTGTATGTTCCTTCATCAGCCCGTGCAGCCAATCGGCAATGAAGTCAATGATTTAAACACTCTGAAAAAAAGTGAATCATTGGGCTATGGGTCAAAACCCTGTACCCCTGGTTTCCCTATCATTAACCATTGTTTTCCCTATTATTATTGGCTATAATCCCCCATAATTCGTTGGTTAACTGCTTGACCCAACTCGCCATTTCTTCGATTCAATCACCGGACACTCAAGAACAATATCGCGTCACTACAAGACCAAGCACATGCGTTGCAAAGGACCGAGAAATCACACAAAACATATGTCATATTGAAAGGAAAGGAGGGTGTCCGATGAAGATTCCCCATGAAGGGCATTATTGTATCATTCTGATTTTTTCTCAGAGACAAAAAACAGTCAGACCATCTCCGGTGTCAAGATCTTCATCCTGGCACTCGAAGGAGAAATGGTTCTGTCGAAGCTCATTCAAAGCCTCCAGGACGTCTGAGGCAAACAGCTCGCTCCCTGCTAAATCAAACAGGGCAGTGATGTTCATGCGCTCCAAGCTACGATGAATCTTCACTTGGCGAACCTTCTTCTGCCAGTCTTCGGAGGCTGGCACGACATGATCTTGAAGCAACTTCATGACTTTGACAGAGTCTGGACCTGCAAGCCTCTCGAGTTTCTTGATGATAATGGGGACCATGATCTGCAAACGCTGTCCTGATCAGGAGCGCCCCACCAGCACCAGTCTGCCAGTTGCCGCTTTCTTTTGACTTCGTTGAAACCTTTGACTTGTTGAAACTGCTACTCATGGCAACACAGCGCAGGAGCCCCAGCTAAAGTAACTTTGAATAGGCTGCAATTGGACAGTACCATGATGTGTCATGTCAATCTCTTGAAAAGTATAATCTCTTAGTTGTTGCCCTGTCCTTTGTCTGCGTGCTTCAGCATGAGGCGCTGGGCCTTGTCCAAGCTCACCCTCCGGGCATGTGTCATATGACAAAACCCGCACGCAAAACCCAGGTGGCATCGTCCGTTCTTGACGATATACACGCAGGGCGGCCGGCAGGTTTCCTGGGCACACAGCTGACCAACCATCTAAACATCAAACCTAATTGACAACCATGATAAAAATATGCTGGCCATCGAGGAACCATTGATTAACCACTAGCTAGCCACTACTTGACCATCCATCGATCGGGTTCTAATATGCTCTCGCCACTTTCAACAATGCTAAACCAGTGTTGCCAACTGCTTAGCTCCAGATTCCTCCGGGGGGGTCGGGTCCCTGGAAAGCAACACGAGCTACCAGCAATGTTGATATTCATAACAAACCAACAAAAGGTAATACCGTTGTCATTGGCATTACTAGTCAAGTAATTCTATTTATGAAGCAATTCAGAAACCAGCATCAAAACCACTCAAGGTTTTTGGGGGGCCGGCTGTTTGGGAGCACACACAAACATTTTCACAAGCCTGCAATGAGCCCACTCATCAAATCAGATCATGTCATATCATGACTAGTGGTCCAAAACGCATCTAGGTCTGCAATTGGTTCCAAACAACCAACTGTTAGTGTGTTCATCCATCTGGTTTGATCGTGTTGATCCATAGTAGATTCTGAATGGTGTGTAATCCTTCACTTGATACTGCTTCTGATCGAACATGCTTGGGAACGCTTGATGCTGCGTATGGTCTCTGCTTGTTGATACTGTGTGATAATGGTTCACAGCTCGTCATGCAGCTTGAAATGGTACAACATGCCAAAAAAAATGACCCTCTGGGAAACTGACCTAGTAGTGGAAAACCAACTATTTGTAGTGGTTAGTTTCCCAAAGGGTAACTCAAACATTCCAAGTCTCCGGGTGCCCAAAAGAGCCCTCGCTTGTAGCGAGTCTTGGCAAGGGGGAAGTTCCTGCAGCGCCAGGGCCGCCCGGGTGCAGGAACTGCTCATGTGTAACATCTGATGGGCCCCCCTCCAAAACGGAGACCATAGGTTTAGTCAGGAAACTGTACAGCCTACATTTCAGAAGGGGAAGTGTGAAATGTGCTGGTCACTGTCACTCACCGCTGCCATTGCTTGTGGTAGTGGCGAAACTTTGCGGTGACCCCAAGCCGGTTTGTTACCATCGCCAGTTCAAAGGGCTTACTGAAATCACTGGCGATGCTGGTCAATCACCGTCCCTTTTCTTAGCCACTGATGGTTCCAGCTGGGCGATCCAACGGGTGCCGATGGCTGGGCGATGTTCATCGGCCGCGGGCAGTCCCACTGGCCAAAAGTGTATAAATCAACCCTACAATGGTTGAAAAATAGCCAGTGATTATCACCACTGGTGGCTAATAGTTGGTTAAGAGTGGTTATGTATAAGTGTATTAAGTGTATTAACCATCTTAACTGCATTGCGGAAAAATCATATCAACAATCGACAATCCTCGTTAAACATGTCAATGTCGTCAACCTTTTCTGACCACTCAACATTATCAACCATTGGTTTGAAATTGTCAACCAGTACTAATAGGTGGTTTCTTACAATGCGGGTACCCCAAAAACGATTGGTTTATTCCTGAAAATGGTTAATAATGGATGATTTGAGGGTGCCTATTTTAAGAAACCACCCATTAAGCATCTTCAGCCATTTGCCAACCATGATCGCACGTCAATCATGACAGTTTCTGAACCATCATCAACCTTACTATCACTGCCATCAAGCCTTCTCAAGCAGCTTTTGTCATACATAGTCAAAAGGTGACAATCATGAACTACAAATGACAAGTATCTATCATTAACTATCACCTTTTTTCCAATTTCCAGCTTGCATCCAAGAGACTTGGTTAAGCGCAGTGTCTAGACTAGGACAACCATCATCAAGGCCTATAAAACATAATCATGAAAACCGCAATGGTATTAACAAGCAGCCGTCATTAAGGTCTTTGTCATTGATTTATGTAACTACTTAAAGAAACATGCAATGAAATATCACTAATTTCATGAACACCTTGATGGATTATGATATTCATGATATCATTTTTCCAGGTGAAATATCATGATTATCACCTGAATCATGAACTGGCGCAGTGAATCCCCCGGCACTCTGCCTGCGGATGTCATCAGGCAGTCGCTGTCGCCGCAGAACCACGGTCACCCCACAACGCCTTGACCCCCAAACGGCTACAGCGACCCCTAGGCTGCGGCAGCTCGGTGAAGGCTAGATGGGCTCTGGCAACCCGTTTTCCTTAGATGTGAGATGTGAATTCATGCACTATGTAATAGATCATAGATATAATACATGTGTAGATATAAATATATATATATATATATCATATATATCATATATATATATATCACATATATACAGTATATCAAAGATTATAGATTAAGACCAATTCAAATCCGATTCAAGACCTCGAAGATACGATTTATCATCCAATAAAATCCACCCGAAAACGTCGACAGCCACGCGTCCCCCGCAAGAGCTGCTGGGCGTAGCATGCGATGCAACAATTACTAGGGGAAAAAAAAATGTTTAAAACCACCAACCAGCCTGTGGTTTTTGCATGCTGCGACAGCACAAATCCTCAAAAATGGCTGAACTTTACCACAATAGAGTTGACAATGGTGACTTTGGAACAACGCAAAGCACAAACAGTGGTTGCTCCAGCAAAGAAAATGGCTATGAAAATCAAAACCTGGTACCCATGTCCGCCTCCTGAACATCTAGTAATAACTGACCAAACTAATCTCTGTTTAAGCAGCTTAACACGGCGATTTAACTGCTGGGCTATCATCAATGGTGGTTGTTGAGCTGAGGTGACCACCAACCGCTGAATCCAGGGATCCCCCAGCCATCGATCCCGCTGACCTCCGCACGTCCCTCCGCCACTTCGGCGGTAGCGGGGACCTGAGTCGTGATGAAAGTGCTCTCCTGGGTGGTGGCGGTGTGTCTATCTATCTATCTATCTATCTATCTATCTATCTATCTATCTATCTATATCTAAATACTATATATGTATTTCAAACATAGAGGTCCGTAGGATGTGGTAGGGTGTAGAGCATTATTTGCATATACATCAACATTTGTTCATCTGTATATCTCTCTTATCCCTCAAGATATTATGTGGACACCTGAACAATCCACCAGGATCTGCTCAAGCCTTGCCCGACGTTCGGGAAATGGATCATCGCAAGCTGGGCAATGCCACAACCCGGCCCTCATGACGATGATGACCCTTGCAGCCCAACAAGATTTGACAGCGATGTACAGCTTCGAATTGCTAAAACTGCCAGCGTGGTAAGCATGACGGGACCTTTACAGATGACTGAGCACTGCATATCTCCAAGAGCTTGTAGTGGTTTGCGCTGGCACCCTTTCCGCTGGTGGTCATCAGTTGTTGCTGTTGTTCTTATTGATTATGAACCCATGAAGAAGAGGCGCATAAGTCCAACCTGAATCATGAGCGTTGCTGTGGACTACCCCACCATGTGCACATATAAACAAATAATTATGCTTAGCCTGCTAGCCATCATAAATCAGCGTTCATGGGGTGCAGAGTCACCAGGCATATGGACCGCAATAAACCATGATAGCCAACCATCCATATCAACCATGATTTTCAAGCTAGTTTACGATTGTTTGCAATCATGTGCCACGGTTGACCATCATCTAGTATCAAAAGGCATCAGAGCTTCTGACAAGATTACAAGTACATTGGCAGCGCATCCATCCACATTTCTGAATCCAAAAATGATGGCTATCATAATCATAAGTCAACGGAAGGCGATACGTGTCCCTCTTGGAGTTTGAACGGTCACTCAACTATGACCCCTGTTGTCGAAGAAGCTGCGAGGAACCCCTTGCTTATATGCGGGTGTCCAGAAATGGTGTGTCTCCAATCGAATTGGTGGCTTCCCCATGAGAATTGACATGTTGGAATGCTCGGCGGTACCATCAAGTATGGACACTCCCATATCGCCTAGGTATCATCTCGTGGATATCACGCACGTTGAAGTCAAGGGTCATGAACCCCCTATAAGGATCTATAAGTGGTACCAGCTGCAAACAGCTTACCATGGCTACCCGGACATATCTATGCATTCCCTCATCTGTTTCCTCTGATCCTCTCAGGTCAAATCGTCGGCTTTCGAGTGCACCAAACAATGCTCCCCTGGTGTGAAGCAAGCGCAAGCACCCACGCTGCAAATGGCTACATCTTTTCTCCAGCGGAAGGGAAGCACTTCGCCGTTCGCGGGCTTGGTGGCCTTCAGCGAAAGTCTGAGCAGCTGAGAGCACAAAAGTAGGTGCTGGTGTGGTGAAACAAACGTGAAAAATGTGATTCATACAGAATCCCAGCATGGATGATGACGATGATGACGGCGATGATGGTGGTGGTGGTGGTGGTGGTGGTGGTGGTGGTGGTGGT
>VSDK01001752.1:122305-124718 GCA_009767595.1 Symbiodinium kawagutii | reverse complement strand
GGTGTCTAGGGAAAAAATTCCCCCTGCCAATAATGGCGGTTACTAACCAACCATAGGGAAAACAATGGTTAATGACAGGGAACCAGGGGTACAGGGTTTTGACCCACAGCCAAGTTTCAACCATACATCTTTTGAGGGAAAGTGTTTCTTTGGGGCTGTCTACGGCTAGTGATGACCTCGGTTGTGTGCAGTGCCGATGAGAGGTAGATAGACTTTTGTTGCGATGCCTCATCGAACAGCCAAAACAGAACAGAAACGGTTACCCATCGTAGCAAGTTGCTCCACAGGTCCTCCCAAATTGTTCAATCGCATCAGGATGTCTCCAACTGCGCAAAGCTGCACAGTTGAGTCTGGCTCGACCTATGCCCATACACATTCGGGTCAAGAGCTCAGTATAGCTGACAACCAATGGCCGACCATGGCGTAGTTTAGGTTCACAACCTCATACATGATCAGCAACGGTGTGTAGTTTTTAGTGTGTCATCATTCTCCGCAGTCCATGACGAGAAGTCATGGTCACTCGAGGTTCATTCAAGTGGCCCTTTGGTGTCGGTGCCAAAGTTCACACCAAAGACCAAGTCTCCGTAGAAGAGCCGTTCCTCCTGGGGCAAGCAACCAGCACAGATCCACACGGAACATCACAAGCTGTTTGCGGTAGAGTTGGGAGTGATTTATTGCTATGATCTGCCATTACTTGGCGAAATATCTTTCTATTCCATCTGATTTGTGCATGGTTTAGATGTTTGTTTCATCTGATCTTTGGATGGTTCCCCCAACCGGTGACACTTCTTTAGCCATGATTGTCGTCAGAAGATGTACAGTACTTGTATGATAACGTGCAAAGGACGAACCAATCAACCAAGCAGCGAGTTAGGCAGCCAGACACCCAACCAACCTGCCGAGCAAGTCGGTAACATTGATCAACCAGTACAACAGTACAAATGGGCATGAATTTCAATCCAACCACCAGAACAAACGAAATAGCTATGCCAATGAACCTCGCATAAGGCATTAATCTCCCTATGGAATGAACCCATATGAGATGCGATTCATTATCGGCGCCACGACGCCTATGGCTATATCCATCCATGGGGACATCGTTACAGTTGATGCTTTCCTTGTTACAGTCATCCACGATTTGAGGGTATCGCCATTGTTGCCATACCCACGTGTTGCTGGGTGCAGAAACCTCTTTGTTTTGCATCAAGGCTCACGATGTAACCTGGTATGTGCTTCATCCTTTTGAAGGCAAGTAGCTCATTGCCACACATAGGTGCATCTTTTTGAGATGGTTCCCCATCTAAGATTTAGTCATTCAATGATTTGCCAAGGTCATTGCCAACCAGAGGTTCTTAATAACTTGCCTAGTTCATAAGAAACTTGCTGACCAAAATGAAGAATCCAAAAGCCTGTCAGTGTCGACATATGTAGTACCTGTGGCTGAGCATTCTCAAAGAAATGTGACCAAATCTCCAAACTCTTCCATCAAACAAGCCGTGACGGGCCCCTGCTGCACCCGCCCGCGATACGGCGACCAACTGAGGTCGTGCCATGTCATCAACCCAACCGCAACTGGAGGATGAGATCTACCCCCTGTCTATGCTTGATTGATTCTATTTTTGCCATGATATTCATCAAGCTATAGCTTAATCAAGTAGCTGTAGTTGATGTTTAATTGTATCAAAAGTTGCCATTCTTGTCATTGCTATCATTAACATTGTTATTATTAGCTTACAGCTTTTGAATAGCTTTTAGTTCCATCCTAATTATCAGCAGCTATTAAAACTAAATTACTATTAACTATAAGCATTAATAGCTTTTAGTTCCATCCTAATCTTATCTTTACTAGCTATTAATACTTCAATCATTCAGCAGCCCAGGGTCGTCATATGCCACCCCCCGCGTGTCTCGCACCTTATGAGGGATTGGCCTTGACATCTTCTTGTACGCCTCTCGGGCACCTCACTGAACCAACCGTGCCGCAACGAGGCACGACCCTCGTCCCCGAGATCCAGCAGAATGGTAACAGATGTAGTGACCATATCAATCACCACTACTGCTGGGTTATTCACCATTTTTAGATGACCAATTTCATACTGATTATTCATGACCAACTAATGATGATTGTAAAGGAGACACTAGAAGTGACCGTACAATGGTAATGGTTATGGGAAGATGGTTATTGACAACCAACTAATTAACGACTAGTAGCAATGGTACGAAGTATGTAACCATTAAGATCAACTTGTTGGCAAGAATGCTTATTCATCACCAACTAATATCCGTTGATAAGTAAGGGAAGATTGATTGACCAACTACATGGTTTTACCGTTCACCAGCCATTAGTCGAAGGAATCATTAGCCAACCAATGGCAATATCGATGGATAATTGAATGATAATTGACAAAGGTTG
>VSDK01001752.1:87305-117305 GCA_009767595.1 Symbiodinium kawagutii | reverse complement strand
TTTCAATGGAAATCAACCATTAGAATCATTAGATACCAACCATTCTCACCACCATTGATCCTTATCAACCATTAAATCCTGCCAATCCCGTGTCCGCTGCCTCCAGCAGTAGCTGCACTGTGTCTATTTGTCCCGCCATGGCAGCCGCGTGCAGCGCATTGTAGCCTCAAGCCATGGCGGAACCATGATTGGGATGATGCCGAGCCATGGCTGATGGTTTGGTGACCAGAGAGGAAGGTTCCCAAGCTCTACGACCAGGCTGGCGAATGGAAGATAGCTTTGTTCACTACTTGGAGAGGAAAATCATGGTCTCCAAGAATGGGTGAGTCACCGTGACAGTCTTACATCAAACCAATCCAATATTTTCGTGTCCTGAACAAAACAAAAAACTATGCTTGAGAGTCTGGAACAATTGTGCTCAATTGATGCGAGTATGCACTGCATCTTTCCAGCGAAAGAAAATTCATCTCCCAGAAGAAACTAACCTGGAAGCTATCGATCCCTACAAGGTGGGCCCCCAACCACTTATAACTTGGTTTATAAGTAACTTAACTGGGGTTAACTACCAGTCATAGGGGCTATAACCCAACTTATAACTGCCAGGGCCCACCTTGTATGGTTACGTGACAAGTCGCTTGCACATGACGGGTTTTCCCAACCGCTACTCGCCTGCGACTGCAGGAACCATGTGCTCAGAGTTCAGAGTTCGCTCCAAGTGCTGTGCTGCTGAGCTATGGACAGCCGCTGTGTGTGAGAAACAATATGGCTGTGGGTCAATATCAATCAACAATAATGGGGGACAATAACCTAGTAATGAAAGGAAAACCATGGTTAATGATGGGGAACCAGGGGTACAGGGTTTTGACCCACAGCCATATGTCTATGTCCATGTCTATGTCTATGCCTCTGTATGTACGCATGATTATGCCTGTCTGTGATACATGTTCTCCGTTGAACAAAACGTCATTCACAAGGCCAAACAGTGCACCCCGGCTGATGAAACGTCGAGACTCCATCTGGCTTGTGGTGGGCATTGAAGTCATGGTGGTATCCATCGATCGGATCTTCTCGGTTCAACCTCAGGGAAAATTGCGGAAGGAGAACACAAATTGGAGCCATCCGCTCAAATGCCTCAAATGAACCTGAAACGTAGCTCTATCTGACTTTGACTCAACTTGGTTGATAGATTCCGTATCTGACTTGGGTAACTCACTTGTAATCTATCGACTAACCCAAAGTAGCTCCTTTCCGGCAACAGGAGTCTCCGGGGTCCACAATTTCTATATAGTCCTGTGGCCACCCGCTTCTAGTACCATTGACCAGGCAATGCAGATACATCCGAACTTCCAACTTCAAACAAAGGTGCTGTCTCGTTTCATGTCTCCACCTCGTTCATCTCTTTATAGGCCAACCTTCCCACTCAGTTCTGAAATGGAATCATCATTCCTATGCATTGACCATCTACGATTGCTTCCATGCCCAACAGCTTTTCCCCAACTATCAAGACTTTCACCATCTTTAACCCATGCAAACAGTATCGGACTCGTGGGCGATGATCAAGGTTTGAAAGCTAGAGTGTCATTTTCTAGAAGTGGCGTCACCACCAAATCCATCAACCATCCGTTGACCACGACCGTCGAAGAGCGTGTCATGACGCTCATCAACAACAACAAGAACAACAAGAACAACAAGAACAACAACAACAACAACAACAACAACAACCAACAACCAACAACCAACAACCAACAACCAACAACCAACAACCAACAACCAACAACCAACAACCAACAACCAACAACCAACAACAACAACGACAACAACAACAACAACAACAACAACGACAACAACAACAACAACAACAACAACGACAACAACAACAACAACAACAACCAACAACAACGACAACAGCAACAACAACAACAACAACAACAACAACAACATTATCAACATCACCACCAAAGTCACTCACTGCTTACATCCCCATCATTGTTTCTTGTTGTTCGGATCCACCAAAGTACCACTTGCCCCACCATCTCTACTGAGAGCTCCACATTTTTCCCAAGAGCTCCACATCGCCCTCGTGTGCTGCACGCACAAAGCGCTCCAAGGGCCACTTGCTGTAGCCACGGGGATTGATGTCCTGAGAGGTGCTGGAGGTGCCCGTGAAACGGCGGGTGTGTCATGTTGAAACTGACCGCTTTCATAGCTTTCCAGTCATCTTGTTGGTATGGCCATTCGGAGTAGAATATCCTCCAGGTTCACTGTTTGAAGCATTTATCCGCCTTTGGCATGGTCCCAATCATTGCGATTCAGCATCTACTCCAGGATCAGTTGAGTAGAAAGAACTTCGACCACTCCGCGCTGCTTGGTTCCCTTGATGTTGACATCCAGGTTCATCCAGGTATTTTGTTGATAACACCTACCCATTGCTGGATCCCTGTTCACTAGATCGTACCGTGGCATTGGCTGCTTCTTTGTCATGCGGCTTCTAGCAGTTGGCATTTACTGCACAGGCATGGTCGTTATCTTAAAAATGTGACATAGTCAAAGTACATGGTCTGAAACTAGGCTCCAGAGATCCGATGTGCCACTGGAGAGATCATGTAGTAGATTACCCTGCGGTAATTTGACATGGCTGGCTGGAAAATTACCATATTTTATAGAGAAACCCTGGGAAATGATCCATTTATGGTGGATTTTCCATCGCCATGTCAAATTACCAGAGGGTAAGTCCTAAAAAATGGTCGCGCGTAAACGCCTAATGCAGCGACATGAGACTCATGTTTGCACTGCACATGGACAAGGATTATGTGAAAAATGAAAAGATCACCCATGTATTATACATAAATGGTTGGTTCAATACTATAAGACTACAGACTATGTGTATAAATATATATATATATATATAATGGATATTGGATGATTTGTGGGGTACCCCCATTTTGAGAAACCACCAAATGTAGAAATGTGTACAAAATCTACAATACCTTTTTGCGGCTTGAAAAGCTGAAAACTTGGTCAAAATCAGTCATGGCATATATCCTTAAGAATCACCCATAAAAGTCATCAATCACCTGCGCAAAACTGCGGGTAATAGTTGACTCACCGAATCCATAGAATTGTCATCCAATCCAAAGGATTGGGGGCCACAACCAGATGGCAATGCCAAGGTTCAGGGGTTATAGCACTGATCTGGCTTCTAATCATGGTCCCATGAACACCCTGGCCCCCATAATATAGTCACTACCTGTAGCCTATCATCCTCGTAACAACTGAGGTCATGGAAACTCATCCGCTTGTACCATCAACCACGAAGGGCTGGCCCGGGGCTGGCCCTTCCCATGACCAGCTGCGACTGTTTGTTGGGATGGGTTAGCCATGGTGAACCCGGGTGATGCCTTGACCCCCCAGCTGCTTGCCTGCGGCATCGTGGCCAGTTGTTGCTTGCTGGGCACTCGCAACTGACCTGAGTCGTGGGGCGGAACCCTGGCCCTACAAGTTCGCTCGCTGGTGAGAGCTGACTTGGAAATATCTGGATGCAGGGGACTCACATAGTAATACGAACCGTTTTTGAGCGGAAATCTTGCTTTTTTAAGAGCAGGATCTCCTAATTGGAATTCACTGAACCACTCATTTAGCGCGAGGAAGCGAACCCTGGCCATTTGTGGTCCCCAACATCCGTTGCCTTGCCTGCAGCATTGAAAGGAATTGCTTTTGATTAGGCCAAGGAAGATCGAAATCAAACTGATCTGAGGAGCGTACACCAGGAACAGCGGTGTCACTCAAAGGATCAGATAAAATCTTCAGCTACCATTTGCTTGGTGGCCACTTCTGGTAGCTCCTTGCACAACCATCCCTGGATCCTAAGACACAGTGCTGAGCTTCTCATCCCACGTTGAGGAGAGGACGCTAGCTGCCAACCTTGGTTCACCTTCTTGAGTTGCGCTTGATTGCCACGAATTGTAGGCACTTCATTGGTTGATGCCCCCGCGGTAGCTCCGGGATGCTTCCCCTTTAAAGGGACCCAACTGCCAGCCAGTCATCACCTCCCCCATCCCCGCTGAAAGCTGATGATGTTGGATCTGAATGATTATGTCTTACTGATGGTGTGGCAAATGGTTGATATGATCATCAAAGGGTATCGATATGAATGGACATATCATATAGTTGGTTATATCTAATCACAGTTCATCATATTTCTATGGGTCAAAACCCTTAGTCCCCCTGGTTCCCCATCATTAACCAGGTTGTTTTCCTGATAGTTTTGCTGGTTATTATCCCTAGAAAATTGGTTGTTTATTGGCTTGACCCATAGCCATACAGATATCCCTAAGACTAGAAAGCTGTATCGCCACCGTCATCCTGGACCCTCTTGCAACCGACGGCCGACTGACACACAGCCGCGACAAGTGGTCATTCCCAGAAAGGACAAACGGCCACCTTTGCCTTAGTGGTTCCTTAAAATGGGGGGGTACCCCTGCATCATCCAACACTAATCATTTATGGTAATAAAACCAACCATAACTTTGGGCATCCCCCAGCTATTGAGAAACACCAGCTTGACAGAGGACATGGCCACTTACACTGATGACTAACATTGTCTCCAAGACCGAAACGCCCAGGATGTAAATCAACAAGATACGACCCTTCTTGCCACAGCGTTTTGACACATGTGTGCATTTGCAGATGAGCAAATATGTATTGGTTCATCATGACACTGCATAATACATATGCGGATCCCCAATCTATCTATTCGTGTATGCATTTATGTAGTCATTGATTTGAAAAACGCATAACTGCGCATGTATGGGTTTGGTTGCCACTATGTTATCATTTTCTTAGTGGTTGTGATTGTAGTGATTATCTTTTACCCCGATCCCATATATATATATGTATATACATATACATATATATAATATGCATGAAAATCTACACCATCCCGCAATTCCTGGCTGGAAAGGAGGGCGTGCGTGTCGTCCAGCGACATTCCCGCCGCACGTGGAGCTCGGGGTCCATTCGTCGCCGCAGGCTGACCACATCTGGGGCCGCGGATCGGGGCGGGGAGCGCTGGGAGCGGGGCCCCATGGCGAAGCGTGACGCCTGGGGACCTGCTGATGATCACTGGGGGATGTGAACAGTCAGGGTTACCGTCTGGTGAACTAACATGGCTGGCTGGAAAATCCGTCAACTATCAATGGTTTACCAGGGTTTATCTCTAAAAATCATGAAGATTTTGCCATTGCTATCTTAGTTTACCGGAGGGTACTGATGATTACTGGCTGCCCGTTCCACAAGCATTTGGAGATCCCGAGTTTGGATCCACATTGGAGGTACCCCAAGCTCCATGTGTACAGCCGACCTGTGGGTCACCCGAATTTCACCCGGCTTTTCCAGTGAAAAGTTTCATGATCCGTTGCTGAGTCGGGCACAAGACCCGAAGAACCCCACATGGGATGTGAACAGAACTACCCGGCCCACAACTTGTCGTTGGTATCAGTCGCTCAAGGCTGATCGGGGGTCCAGCTGCCGAAACATTTCGTCATCGACCATGGTTAACCATCAACCATCATGGACTGGCAAAATATATTGATACTGTATGCTTCCCTCACCCAAAATAACCCTACTGGAAAGGTTGCTTGGTACAGAAACTATACATTGAAGGGGGCTGAAGGCAAAGGCAGAGAGGTGCAAAATAACGTAAACATGTCAACACACAATAACACACATATTTAAAAAAAAACTGTGAAGGAGGTGAATTATTAGGTATATGGTGGCTTCTTAAAATGAGGGATCCTCAAAAATGGTCGGTTTACTACCAGAGGTGATTACTAGTGGATGATTTGGGGTACCCCTATGAGTTGAGAAACCACCGTATAACTATACTTAAATGGCTATGGGTCAATATTAGCCAACCAACTAACGGGGAATAGTAACAGTAACCAACAACAACCAGGGGTACGGGGTTTTGACCCATAGTTAAATGGCTGATTCACCAACTTATAACCACAGGGCCCCCACCATTGTATGATTCGTGATTCCCAGCCAGCCATCCTCAGGGATCCCTCCAAACCTGTCAGCTCCTCTTCTGCCATGTCCCCTGAGCGCTGCAAGGGGTGGCCGCAATCATGGGTGATGGGTTCCTGGTCAAGTTGATCACATAATGGGAAGGAGTTTTTCGAACAACAGTGGCCAACAACAGTGTTTAGTTTACTATTCCCAAGTTGATTTTTGTTTGGGTAAGCAGTTTTCTCGAATCATAGTGGGCCATAGCGCGCCATAGCTCGAAAACAGGGACCTTACTGTGAATTCATTACTGCGATGTTCATCACTAATAATGGCTACCCAGGATTAATAAACCCCTGGTTGATTAACTAGGGGGGTTCCCATTTTAATGGAAAACCAAGGCTTATAGGGGATACCCCCAATTAATAAACCTAGGGTTTATTAATCCTGGGTAGCCATTAATCGTCACTACTGTGACCTCAAGAGGCCGTCTGAGTGATTTTGCACAACTCATCAGGGCATGTCGATGGGGAGGTTACCCTAAACCACCCCCAAGAACGCCCAGCTCTTGAAAAAACACCAATGAATACCCGCATTCTAGGAAACGTGATGTCCCTTTTTGGTCCATACAAATATGCAACCATCATCCATGGTTCAACAAAATCAGAATGGTTGCTGTAATCTCATGATAACACTTATTGACCACCCTTAATCATGAACCATCCTTAAGTAGTTGATATAACCATCATCTGTTAACCTCAATTCGTGAACCATCAACCATCCTTAACTAATAGTTGGTAAATCATCAACACTAATGAACTAGTGAATGATTGATTAAGGTGAATGATCAGTGTTGATCAGTGTTGATCAATTCATGTTGAATCAATCTTCCCAGTAAACTACTGATTGATTAAGGTAAATGATACTAGTTGGGATTAATCATTTACCTTCATCAATCATGAACTAGCTAAATGAACTATTCACGTGCGGATACGTATCAATCTTCCCACTTGGGCGTCCTTGGCAGCGCCCACCGGCACGGAAATCTCCCGGTGGAACCCGCCTGGGCCGACCTGGGCCCCCGCTGCTCGGTGAGCCCCCGCCGCGCAGCGGCCCGGAACCGTCAACGGCGGACTCTTCGGGCCAGGGACAGCAGCGGCGGCGCGTCATTCCGTCGGAATCCCATGGGATCTGGGAGGAACAATCGGTGCAAACCCATGTGCACAGGTATTTGTGTGCCTATACATGGAGATGTATGTATAAATAAACGTTCTATATATATATATATATTTATATGTATATGCATATATTTAAAAAAGTATAAATATATGCAATATGCATATCAATATTTCTATACACATGCTTCCCCGTGCTACCACATAGGATGAAGAGTTTTTCTTCAAGTATCATCAGTTGCCGATCCTGCTTGGAAAGGTTCAGTGTACATATTGTAAGTTGTTGGGCTGGAACCGGTGCGAATTGATGGTAATGGCAAGTTGATGCTGAGGGGGGCCTACTGACCAAATGATCCAGAAAGTCCGCTGCTGGCACTAGCATTGCCTTCATATGTTGCTTTGCCCTGCTCGGCTATTCCAACTGCCAGTTTTCATAGATTTTGATCCGTGATGGGTGAGAAGTGTCCACCTCCACACAGTAAAGAGTGAAGTCCTTCAAGGGTGCAAAGAAGTGGTGAGTCCGGATTTCCATTTACATGTGTGTGAAAGCCCCGTGGGAATTGGTGATAAACCAGGATCAGACACAATCGATCCTTATCAACATCATCATTAGCCGCTATTGGTGGTGAATATTGCAGCTTAATCATCGCACTGAGTTGGCTGATGCGAAAGTCTACAGGAAAGCCTTTTTTCAACGACCAATTTTAGGGATTTCCGACTATTGTTGCTAAATAGCTGTCTGATCTTGAAGGCAAACCACTCACCAGCTTTATGTGCGAAGCTGCTGTGTCGCACATCACCCCCTATCAACCAGCAATCACTCTGATTGATGAGTTGATCGTCATTACCGCCAGTGATAGTAGCTTATCAACCGGTTCTTGGGTGATCGATCATCCCCCGAGACTTTAATAGCCATTCTCAACGCTTTGGATGAGTTATCCATATTCATATATTGATACCTGACTGCGCCAGGATGCTCGTCACCACTACAGTAATGGATGGTTACAAGAGCCAGCTCCCAGTCATAACAAGGCCATCATGCGTGGATGAGTTCTCAGCAGCTGAAACTCAGCAGCTTTGCACACAAGCTAAGGCTCCCGCGGCGGCTCCCGCTGCCTTGCCCAAGACGCGGGGTGTAGCCATAGAAATGGTGGTTAATCGGTGGATGGTCATGGTGAAATAATAATGATTCATGGTTGCCCACTGATTAATGTTTATAGTTGACACTGGTTAATGATTGACAAGTAATCGTGGGCAACAAATCGTTAACAGTCCATTGTGGTCAATCAGAAAGGCCGAGAACCAACAATGAGGGACCCACGCTTGGGAGATCAACACCCACGAAGTCTAACAAGTAGGATAATATCAAATGTATATAAATGTCTAAGGTTTGAGGATAGTACCAAATGTATCAGCTTAGAATAGGTTAGATTAAATGGTTACTTAAGTTACTTTCCAACTATAATACAGTCAATACTCTACCACATTTTTTAAGCTTAATTTACTCTACCAATTACTTAAGTTACTCTACCATGGTAACACAATAGTGTATTAGCTGATTTCAACAGCTTTTACATATGTCCATCATGGCTCGACCCCATCTCGCACGCAACGGTCGGAGGTGCTCGACACGCCGGAGGGGCTTCCCTTTTCGAGATGTCATGTGGATGGGTGGCCGTTGACTCCAATTAGACACCCATGTGCTTACGGATTTTTGACCTATCTCTGTTCGTCTAGTGGCTTGTCTATCTGACAACTCTACCCATCCATCTATCCCATCTATCCCTGAGCCAAGTGAAGTGTGACAAGAGGGCGCTGATGTTGCAAAACATGGCGCATCTCACATGATATCAGACCATTTTCGTTCGACTGTTGAGTTCACTGAAAAAGCTTGACGACAATATCCTCGAGGGTCAAACTGCTTCTCAGGGGGTCCATTTGCAACCATGAACCAATAGTTGACCATTGTTGACCATTATTCATTCAGTGTAGAAGGGAATTTGCAGGAATACCTGGTTGTTGATGTCCCTCTTGACATCAGGCAACCCTGGATAATCCAATAGTGCTTTGACTACAATCACCAATGTTGCAACCGTAGATCTTTGGCAGTTTTGGGGCTGCAGATTCTTCAGGGTCTTGGGGATGGTGCAGAATGCAATTATCCTTCTTTGGGAGCTGCCCCAAGAGTATCTTCAGCTAACGTAGGCATGTACCAGTGGGCCCCAGCAAAAATGATCGTTTTACGAATGGAAACCGCTGGTTCTGGAGGTACCACTATGGGTCCACCAACCATCCAAGTTCACCATAGGTGGTACCCATCTAAACAGCTCCACTAGCAACTGATCATTCGGGGCACGTGAAATCAGGCGTGCCAGGGCTCCTGACCCAACAGTGTATCAATACACATCTATCCTGCACAAAAACGTGAGGGAAAAAATCCATTCCCAATGGATCCTCCAGTGCCACTCACCAGGGTCAGACCATGCGCACTGTGACGATCCATGTGACCCCGTCCATTGGGCGAATGAATCACCGGCAGCGGTTTCTGCTGCCTTGGCGGTTACAAACAGCTGGATCTCCATGAGTTGTTGCTTATGATTCGCATCATTCGCCAGCGGCGCAATGGAACCGCTAACTAACCACTATTGAATCACTGACTAACCACTACCAAGTCACTACCTAGCCACTATGAATAGTTTATCACAGTATTCACTTAGAAATAACTAAGTACACTGATCCATATTGAATCATGAAGTCACCACAACTAAATCATCAGTCAACAACTGTCAACCATCAACTAACCACTAAATCACTAAATCATCAATTCACAACCATTAATCCTGAACCACTAAAGTCAGATCATCAATTCACAACTATTCATCATGAATTAACCACTCAAGTCAATCATCAACTAACCACTGAATCACCAAATCCGAGTTCCTCCCCTGGTGGCGTCTCCAAGGCTTCCACGGCTGCACCCCGTGTGGCCCGCTGCGGCCCGCTGCGCCCTGCTGCGCCTCTAGTGGCGGATCTGCTTCTACTCGCTGTGCACCTGGGTGGTGAGGCGGCTTTGATGGTTGATTCGCAGGCGATGATTTGTGGTATATAGCCGTAATAGTTCCTATAGTTCATGACTATAGTGATAATGGCTGATAGTCATTGTAGTTCATGGCTCAAGAACTGGTTCGTGGCTTTTGATGGTTGATTACCAGGTTCATTGATGGCTCCTATAGTCATAATATGTGATAATATATAGTAGTTCATTAACAGTTCCTATAGTAGTGAATGAACTAGCTATTAATAGTTAATCACGGTTGATAATTGCTACTGTAACAACCATAGTCGAACTACAGTTATGTAGTCGTGAATTAACCTAATATTCATTGTATATAATTACTTGATAATGGTTAAGTAAGCATTGTCGATGACCAGCACAACAGTTGATGCTTGAGAATGGTAGATTGATCGTTCATGACAAAGGGGATTATCAGTGATGGTTACCTGATAATCATGAATCAGCCATGATGATAAGCCGCGTTTCAAATATTCACTGATAAGTTTCTCTATTGTTTCACTGATACTTCCACCCTTGCTTTAGAAGGGGTCATGGATCTTAGATCACCAATTAGCTGGTTAATGATGGCTAACAACGCTCAATAATTATAGCTAAGAATGGCTAATGGTGGCTAATTTACCTGTTCAAAATGGCCGATCAATCGTGAGTGGTGGGTGGTAGTGGTATATGGACTGAACAAGAGCGATATTTGTCTCTTCCTTTGTCCTAGCTGTGGGTTGTGGTTCCAAAACAAATTGCCAAAAAAAGGACACAGGCAAATTGAGCGCCCAGTAATTGTTGGAACTTTGCGAGGTGTACACTGTCTTGACCCGTAGTTACCCACATAGCTATGTATCTATATGGCTGTACTGTACAATTTCTCTCTGTCTGCATGCCCGTCTGCAGGTATGAAAGCAAGTAAGCAATTCTAGTCATGCAAGTAACTGACTTGCTTGTCACAAATGGCTGTGGGTCAAAACCCTGTACCCCTGGTTCCCCTATCATTAGCCATTGTTTTCCCTTTTCTTGTTGGTCACTATCACCCATTTTTGGTTGTTAATATTGACCCATAGCCAAATACCTCGATGTCAACCTGCCCAACCAGGCACTCGGTCGAACTGCCAAGCGGCTCTCGCGGCTATCGTTCTCTGAATCGTCCCGTGACGTGAGAATATCGGGCCTTTGCGGCACTGGGGGCAGCATGCGAAACGGCGTACTGAGCAAGCACTGAGCCGGCCGGTGGCCATGCTTGATAGACCCAACCAATGGTTTATCTGCGTTCATGTTTGTTGGTAGGTGGTTGATGGTTGGTTCAGAGTAAGTTCATCGTTGGGTAGTTAGTTGATGGTTGGTGGGAGTCCGATTGTCAAGACGAGTGTTGTGGTCGTCGTCTGCCCTTCTGGACATCCAAGCCACAATAATATAGAGATCAAACTATGCTTGATGGTGGTCAATGTTAATGATGATTAATGATGATTCATGGTGATTAATGATCAATGACTCTTCACGCTTCATGATGATTCGTTCCGGTCAACCATGGTCATAATCCCATCCTTCCTATTGCTTCTAAGCTCCGCAAGCAGGCACTCCCAAAGTGCTTCCATTTCGGACCTCTGATTCCCAGAATCCACGGTCTTCATCAAGCAGTTGGATGTCCCAAAAGTGACATGAAGCCATGGCAACTTGGGATCAGTTTACCCAGCTTGCTACCGGTTACTTGGCTGCCATGGCTTCACTGGCAACCCAGGGAACGGGCCACCTGGGGGAAGCACAGCCACCCAGGGGCACTCCCAGCTGCACCCGATGGGACTCCCGACTCATTGGCTCCAGCCTCGCATGGCTCAACAGCCCATGGTGACCCCAGGGACATGGCTCTGGGGGGGTCCCAGACCTGGGTCTGAACACAAGTTGTTGAAATGAAGCCTAGGAGTAAGAGATGTGCCAGAAGGATCTGCTAGATGGTGCTAGAAGGGAATGTTCTAATGAAAGAGGGAGCTAAGTGATCTGTTAGAAGGGCCACGTGCTTCACACCAGCACTTTCAATCACTGTATTATGAAATCAGCACCAAATACTCCTGCATTTTAAGTTGCTCGGTAAATCTGTGCAGGACGGACCCTTGCATTTCATTCTGTAAAGGGTTTTCCCGCAAATTTGGGGGGACTTTGAACCATCACTAAGCTTTGAAAACAGGCAGATTGCATACACAGTTTAAGCCGTGAAATGGTCACCTGAAGACACTTGAGGCTAGTGTGAGGTTGCTGCCAATGCTGCCTGCCTTGCCAAAATACTTTGCAAACAGGGATTCCCAGACTGTGGTATAGCAGCTGCCAAGAAACAAACGTCAGTTGTTTCAACCAACCTAACCCGCCAAACAACCGGCCAATCAAGCAAGCAACCAATCAAACCCGTACTAGCACTGGTTGTTGGTTATGTCCTCCCAGCCAAACTGGGCGCCCCAGCGATCGGCCCTCCCACTTCCTGCAGATACACTGAGAGTTGACATGGCTGCTGCTAAAGATCATAATGCCATGGAGACAACTCCAAAATCCTTTTTTTGCAGTGATCGAACCTGTTCAACAGAGCAAGTCCCAGTGATGTTTTGCGATATCTTTCACTAAATTGGGCGAAGCTATCTGGGGAGTTCTCCGATATGGGACCCCAAAAATGCGTGTGATTCTCTCACTATGAGTGGCTCATAAACTGGATGATTGGATGACTTCCGGGGTCCCCTCTAACTTGAGAAACCACCATCTATTGAACATCTCCAAAGCAGGACTGCAGGGACGAACTCCCAACATTCAAGCCATTCACCTGGTGCCGGCTCAGCTCGGTGGGCGTTTCTCAAGTCATAGGGGACACCCCGAATAGCCGAATATAAAATCATGAGTAACAAATCAGCCCTTATGCCTACCCAGGATTAATAAACCCCTGGTTGATTACTTGGGGGGTTACCATTGCAATGGGAAACCAAGGCTTTTGGAGGATACCCCCGATGATCATCAACCAGGAGCTTCATCCGGGGTAGAGATTAACATTGGGGCATTCCGTCTTTTTTCAGACACCAATGCCTTAAGCCCAAAACTTTTCAGGGCCCAAGCATGTCCTGGTCCGGATCATCATCGTCATCTTCATCCTCTGGCCTTGGGACTGCAAGGGGGACCGCAACGGGGACCGCGTTGCGGGGGACCTTGGAAGCCTCGAATCCCTTTCTCCTTAGACCGCAACGTGATTGGCAATGGTTTCCCGTGGAAAACTGACGTATTTGGTCACATTGAATCTCTGCAGGGTTTTTTTTAAAAAAACAGCAGACTTTTATATCCAACGGCTGAGTCCGAAGCTCAAGCAAGAATATCAACAGATGCCGTTCAGATATCTTGCATGGACTTTGTTGAGCCTATGTTTGCATCGTGCACTCTTACAGTGACCAATCCTGTATTCTAACAATTGATGTGATATCGATATTATTGGACCGCCCACATTCAGAGTAAATCACCCGAAGAGCTTTGTAGACCACCCTATTGCTGCCACCCTATTCTAGCTTCATTCATAATATTAGACCACCCTATTGTAGTAGCTTTGTTGGTAGTAGTTGGTATAATGGTTTGGAAAAAGTGCGTCACCAGGAACAATGATGTCATTAACCGATTGTTGTATCAATCACGCGTCTCCAATTTTGTTGTACAATTATCTCAACCATGTGTTGCGGTACAACATTTCGGAACTGTCATGTTAGATAAGCAGCAAGAAATACAGGTTTTGGATCTGAATTCGTCACACTCTTCTCCCACCCACTCAGCTGAGCTTGCCACCCTCGATGCATGCAGGCTTTTCTTCCACTGGTGCTGAAAGGTATCCAAAGTTAGATGTCTAAGGCCCAACACTCATGCAGCACAAAAAGAAATGTCCAAAGCGGACACATGCTGTGCGTTGATGCTGCATGTCGAGTGATGGCCGGCATCCCCAGTCAAACACAAAAGTCACCGGACTGTGCCGGGAGGGATTGGGCCGGGCCCCAGAAAGGCTTGGCGGTCAGTTTCACTTATCACTCAAGCCTGGGCCTGCATGCCAAAACACGTTCACATCTATCCTATTCAAAAAAGCTCTTCCACGGAAACCATCATTTTGGATCTGAATTCGTCACACTCTTCTCCCACCCACTCAGCTGAGCTTGCCACCCTCGATGCATGCAGGCTTTTCTTCCACTGGTGCTGAAAGGTATCCAAAGTTAGATGTCTAAGGCCCAACACTCATGCAGCACAAAAAGAAATGTCCAAAGCGGACACATGCTGTGCGTTGATGCTGCATGTCGAGTGATGGCCGGCATCCCACACCCACTTGTGAACATCTCATCCTTCCAGTGCCACTCCATGGCCACCTGCCTCGAACAAAAAGCTGGTGTCAGAAGAAACCTCCGACTTGACGTCCGAGAGCAAAGTAAACGAGGAGCCACCTGACACTGAAGACTCATGCACATCCGGTGAGGGAGGCAGAAGAGGACCGGTAGCTTCGTCATCTTCTGCAGTCCCATCTTGAACTGCAAGCACAACAGCTCCTTCCCATCGAAAGCCAGCAAAAGAGTGCCAATGCCAGCGAAGATAGCAATGCCACATGATGAGAAGGAGCAAACTGTAGAGTGGTGGCAAAAGCCACCACATGAAACTGACCGTCCCCTCCCCCCGTAAGGTATCTGTCAAAACAACCGACCATGTCATCAACAACTGACGTGTAAACATCTTGAGTTTGGACACCAGCACTGGCCAAGAAACATGCACTTCAAGATCGAGAGTGCGAATGCCAGCGGTGGGTGTAGGCGAAGGGAGACTGATCACTGCTAAACGCAGAAGTCGAAGGATTTGGTCACGTTCTGTTGCAAGGTCCAAGTCAAGGTTCGTCCACAAAGGGTTGGCCCAGTAGACAGCGAAACGCAGGTGAACCAGTTCATAGTGCACCTGAGTGCGCCCATCTGCAGTCAGATGAGCCCAAACCTTGGTGGCATTGAACTCGGACAAGAGGTCAAGGTTCTCGGTGGCGGACTGAATGGAAGGCAGCAACAAAGTCACAGAGGCTGCAGCTGCCAAAAGCTGAATCTGAAGCTCAGTCGTGAGGCAAGGGATCACAAGGGGCGCAGCTGAGGAGTTCAGCCACTGCTCAAGCGCCTCAGGCCATCCACAGTGAGAATGCCTGCACAACGGTCGGCTTCAAGTTGACTGACATCCACTCCACGCCACACATTTTCGGCAGTGTTCAAACCATTAGAGGTTGCACTGGTAATGACCTCAGTTGCAGCAGAGGCCAAAGCACCTGTCACATTGATGGCTTGCCCAGCCGCAGTGGAGGTAGTCTCCCCCAAAGAGGCCAAAACTCCCAGCAACCGTGCAACTTGGTAAAGCGGACCCTCAGCACCACTCATCAGACTGGCAATCAGCAAGCTAAAGAACAGCATTGTACCCCAACCCGCATAGCCAAGACAACTGCGCCACAGCTTGCGGCTAATCGAAGATCGACCTGGAGGAGTCACCCCGAAGCCGAAGGACCCCACGGCCTTTGCCTTTGCCTTTGGCGTTGGACCGGAGGGCTGTTGAAGGGAAAACAGTCTGTTCCAAGCTTCTTGACGAAACTGTCGGCGCTGATGAGTGGTGTAGTGATCCGGAGGTTCTGGAATCATGTCTCGATACATCTTCAAACGGAAGTCTGGCCGCTCTGTGGGTCCCACTGACGTGTTTCGTCTTGCCATGCAGTGGACCAGCCAGACCAAAGTAGCTCCAGATATGTTGATTCAACCAAGCTGCTGTGTGGGCTAACTTCTGAGAGCCAACAAGTGCTGCTATGTGCGATGCTCCAGCGATATCGATATATGTGTTGAAACTGCTCTCTGACAACCACCTACCACGGGCCTGAACTTCCTTGCGATCAACTCCATTGAGATCCAAGTGAGTAGCAAACCCAGATCGGCCAGAGTGCGCTGTGGTTCCCATGTGAAGTTGATAGTGTTGTTCAGCATGCTTGAAGGCATTGTTGTAGGTGTTGTAGCCAAAGGGAAAAAGTCGCTCACCCTCCCTAGTTGTAGTCACCAGCCATGAGAGTAAATCACATGCTAGAGCTTGAGTTTCGGGATGGACCAACACATACTGCTCACGCTTGACTTTGGTGGAATAGTTCGCCCCCAACCGAAGTGTGACAGCCCGCCTGGTATCCACTGGAAGATGAACATGGTGTGTATGTAGGGCAAGCAGCTCTGAAGGTCTGAGGCCTGTAGCATGTTGCACCAACATTGCAGCACCAACTCGGGGCCGTCCCTCTGAGCAATGCCATGAAGCAAACAAGAGGGCACATTCTGAGGTGAGGGGAACTGTATGTCTAACTGTCTCAGCATTGGCTCGGCCTCGCAAAGCTTCCCTGCTCAATTGTAGTCGGCCTTTCATGTGAGGCAGGAAGAATTCAGTGCTGGCCACAAGCATGACGTGCTGAGACTTGGTGAGTTCCATCTCGGTTCGAAAGTCAAGAAGCAAAGCATCTAGAGCTTCTGCAGTGATAACATCCAAATCCATTTGAGCTTGAAGAAAATCTGTGAACGCTGAAAAAGCTTGTTGATACTTCAACAGAGTATCAAAAGAAACACGCTGCCTCAAATCAGGATGCAGCCGCCTCATGCAGCTACACACTTCTGACAGCTTCATCATAGCAATCTTGAAAGGTCATCCGCAGGCTGCTTTGCTGACTCAACCCAAGGCAAAAAGGATCGAAGCCTGCCTGCCAAACATGCTGCCGCTTTCTTGCGCAGCAGGCGGTTCAGGGCAAATGAAGGCGAGCGCCCCTTAGCCATGGACGCTGCTGTTGGCATGTTGTCCTGCAATGAAAAGATGACATGTCCTTGAAGGGACGGCCATGCAGCTACTCTGTTAAGAAGCCTGAGGACGGTTCTCGACTCCCCCAAGGTGATGTGGTCACCATATCTCCAACGGCCTCGCTCAACTGCTATCCACCGTTGTTTGTCAAAGAACTCATCAGGAAGCAGTGAGAAAGGAACTGTGGGCGTAAGTGACTTGCAAGGAAATTTCGCACCTCCACCATCAGCTCGAGGAACTGACCGGCCAACAGCTTCTCCCTGCCTAAGCAAGGTATCAATCTCATCATCACTCACTGTGGTAACTGCAATGCCGAACCCGCCCCAATCAACATCATTGGCACCCATCGCATCTGTTGCAAAGAGCCACGGAAGGATAGGGGCCCCCACATGGACAGTCATCAATGCCACGGAGTGTGCCATAGCACGTGCCTCATTGCGCGCCACTGGCCACCAACAAACAACTTCCCCATCATGAGCTTCAATGAAACGAAAAATGGCATGAGGGATACTCAACAGTTCACGTCGGAGAAGACTGCCAAAAATCCACATTCCCAGCAACGATCTGAGAACTGACACTGACACCTTGTGCTGGTTGACCATGAAGAGTAGGGCCTCACGAAGTAACACCATCTTCTTGACCGGGAGTCTGAATTCAGCAGGTCTACGAACCACCTCATAGCCAACCACTTTATCCAGCTCACCAGACCGAGACTGTTGTGTGACCTGAAAGCCCACTAGCCCCAAACCATGAACTGTTTCATCAAGAAGGACATCACTATGTAGTTTCCCAGAGCCATGTGTGCTAATGAACACCGTGTCATCCACGTGCACATAGACTGCAGGCTGTTTCTCATCTAGGCGAACGCTTTGTGCTCTGGCTGTAGATTCGTTCAGCATTGAGATCCCAGGCCCACTCGACGAAGCTCCGGTGGACCAAGCAGTGATCCTGGGAGCTGCAGTTTCACCTGGCAAGTGAAGAGAGCCTGTGGGGCCCGTATGTTCAACTGCCATCTTCTTCAAGGTCAGGTAGAGCATCCTGGCCATTGCACGGCAAAGCCCCGGAGGATAAGTTTGCAGCCGCCGGGTGTAGAAGGTTCCATCGGGTGCCCTACCTATCGAAACACCATGCTGGTGTGTTGAGCTCACTCCTGGACATCTGACGCCATCCACTTCCTCCATGCCAAGCAGATTTCCTGAAAGCGTGGTGAGTTTGGGACAGGTTCCTCCAAAAGGGCATTGATGTAGGTGCACTCGTCTACCTGATGCTCTCTTTTCGAACTGGATCATCTCATCAGTGATCCCTATGCTAGGATAGGGGTCCTTTCCGGGATCAGCTGGATGTTCCATCAGATAGCCACCTCCTCTACTAGCCACTGCTTCAGCCATGGCCAGAAAGTTCAACCATAACGTGTTGGCCTCACGAACTCGCTCACGTTCAAAGGGCCGAAGGTCAGGTCTTCCCCACAATGCCCAGCGAAATCTCAATGGCCTAGGTCCTCCAGGCAATGGAACGTGTCGGGCCCGAGCAACCGTGGAGCAAGGAGGGCCTCCAAGCCATAAGTCAATGACCAAGCAGCTGATGAAGAAGTCTCGGTTGGGCAAAGTCCCAGCCTGGGTCATCAGCAAGATCAACGGTCAACATCATCAACTGCAGTCCTTCTGCCGCACACAGCTGTTCCAAGAAAAACTGTCTTTCACCACCAAACATGTGGATTGCTACAAACACTCCTGTTTCAGCATGCTTTGATTGTCTGACTGCATTGCACCACTCTTCACCGGTCCAACCACAGCCCTGCCCCACACCGTGTCTTCGCTGCCATTGTCTGCGACACCAGTCCACATCTGAAACCATTGCAGCGTCATCAATATCATCTGAAACTTCATCTTCATCTATCACAAGCCCATGAATATCACCATCATCGATGTCTGCATTACCAGTAGTCACCAAACCAGTTTGATCATCAATACGAAGTCGTGCAGCATAGTTGAACAAGGTGCTCCCAATGTGGTGAAGATTGATACGCATGAGAATGTATACTGAGTGGCTTCCTCCCATCGCTAATCTCAGATATTTCGGGGCCACAAAGGTCTGATCAGGGCAGGGGATCCTGGCCTGAAGATCTGAGTCCAAAAGGTCCCAAGCGACTGAAGCCAGCATAGGAGGAGCCGCCTGCCAAGCTGCCATCCAATGGGGAACTGCAACATAGGTGAAGGCTGAGTCCTCATCACAAGCTGCCACTTCCATGTAGTCCTCCTTCAGGTAGCAACGTGCTAACGAGGAACCGCCTCCCATGCCCAGGTGAGCACGCTCAGTGGGGTCCCCAAACATGTAGTTGGCAGCACACTGCATGATGAGCTTACGTTGGTCAATACCATTCTTCTTCAAGACCGTTGACACACCAGCTATTGCTTTGATGTTATCCATGAGGTCCCACTCCCACAAGTGACGCACATCCGGACGACGCAGGTAGAGAAGGAATTCCTCGAGCTCACCGCCTAGAAAACCATAATGGCCTTCAATCTCTTTGAAAAGCACTTCACTTTTGCCAGCATGTTCAACCACATGATGTTCCTGAGAATAGTAGTGTGCATCTTCAGGGGGCAGCGCATCCAACATAGAAATGCTACGAAACTCTGCTGGTTCAACCATTCGTGAAGCAATCATGGAGACTTGTCTGACACCGGTGGGGCGGACATAACCGGACTCATCAAGAGGGGCTTTCAAAAGGGATGCCACAGCACGGACGCCTGTCAAGTCGAAACTCCGGCGTGCCCTGACCTCCAAAGACACCTTAGCAAGGATGTGCTTCAAGGCCAGTGCCCTAGCTGGCGTAACCTTCATTCGGCCACCGCACTGCTGTTCCGGCGAAGTCAGCGAAGGGGACAAAGCATGTCCTGAATGCAAAGAGTTGATCACCTTGACGACATTCACTGCAGCTCTGCGAACTTGAAGTTTCCGTTTCTGTCGCATTCGAAGTCTGCAGCTCTTAAGCCGTTTCCAGTGAATCACCTCAGGCAAAGGTAGTGGAAGAAGAGGCCACACATCTTGACCTCCCACGAATTCTGCAACTGAAGGCATGCCACCATCAGCTGCTGTCCACTGCAAAGGTTCTTCTGGAACAGCCACCCGTGGACACGATGACTGTTCCAGTGGAGACAGGCCTCAGCCCTGGGTGGCTGCGCCACCCTTCTTGGATGGCTTACCACCTCCACGGCCACCGGCTTGACCAGCTCCTCTTTTGCCTTTGCCACCGCCCTTCGAGCCACCCCCACCATGTTCCAGTTTGTTGAGTTTCTGCCCACGTTCCAGTCGTTGGTACTCTGCTTTGGAGAAGAGGTTCGCATCATCCAACATCCACTTAGGAGCAATATCAGCATTGGTTCCAGGAGCACGCACCCCTAACATTCTCATAGCTCCGTTCTTGTCCTTGGTGCGCCGATAGTAGATGAAGGAACCCAGCTTCCTCAACTGAATCTCCAAGGTGTCTGACACTGCCAGCTTGCTCATCAACTCAGTCTCCGTTGTGCATGACGCCAGCTCGAAGTCGATGATAGTGGCAGCCGTGAACAGATCCTGGAACTGAGTGGTGTTCCGGGCTTCCAATCCAGCATGTTGTTCATTCACCCATTGCCTCACCGATGAGACTCCCTCAGCTCTGATGTTGCGATAGATCTCTGGACCTGCGCGTTGAAGATCCGGGGGAAGTCTCAGGTGCCATGCCATCTTCTCTGGGTCACTCACACTGATGCCAGGGTCAGCCGATTGCAACACAGCACCACCGGTTCCATGGGGGACTATTCTCAGGGTCTCAATCTCAGACAACTGTCGCTTCAACTCTTCAAACCTGGGAGGCCCAACCGTTGCTGGACCGACATAGCCATGTGCTGCAAGGATCTTCTGCAGAGATGCATGCAAACCATAGAGGTCCACTTCATTCTTGACCGATTGCCAGAACAAAGAAGCCCACATCGGTTGAGTGCTCTGCAATGCGTGGGCTTTCTCAAGGCTAGAACGCAAACGGGAGGCTTGTGTTTTTACACCATCTTCAACCATACCACCAGCATACGGGGCATAGACACCCATACCACCAGTCTCAACTTGGGGTTGGCTCAAACCAGGGGGCGCTGTCCTCACCTGATCGAAAGGAACCACTGTGAGGCCAGAAAGTGCCACTCGTGCCACTCGAACACCTGCATCCAATTCGACATCATAGCAGCCACCAGCCGAACCAGCTACCACACCCTGCAAGCCCTGAAATGCTCCTGTGTTGCCAGCACCATTCAGCATGACGCGAGTGCCATCAGCCAAGACACCAGCGCCCAAGCCTGCCGCACTCATCGAATGCTGGGCTCCCCCAGCCATAGTTGTACCTGGGAGCGGTGGAGCCAGGGGAGGTGTGCCAGCTACGTGAGGTTGTGGTGAAGGGCTGGTCGTGCTACTTCGAGGTCTCATCAAATAGGTATCAACCAAGGGAGATGCCGTAGAAGAGGTCGCCCAAAAAGGATAGCCATAGTACCATAGCACCATACTCATACCAACCAACAAAGTGCTAGCAACCACGATGTAGAATCGCCATCTTCCTGATGAAAGCAGTTGATCAGCACCAAAGCCCAGGAGTCCCAGGCCCAGTGCCCATGCAGGTGGCCCCATCCTACCACGGCCACGGTTTCCAACTGCAGGGGTCATGTGGGGGGCTGCCATGAACATCTCAGCCATCGCATCGTTCCATGTTTCTTCATTGCCACATACCAAGGGAAATGCTTCAGCCAGTGCAGTACGTGAAACAGTTGCTAGATAGATACAAGTTCCACAGCAGTTCTGTCTTCCGAAGAACATCCAAAGCTGAAACATCTGCTTCAGCTTCCAGCCACTGCACCAACGGCTGAACGCACCTCTGAATGGCAGTGCGTTGGCTTGCAAGCTCTTCTGATGCAGGAGAGGCTCTGACTCTGTTGCGCACTGTCAGCAGCACTTCGGTCAGAGCATCGAAATCTCGCGTGTCACCTAAGCCAGCTGCCTGGAAAGCAGCCACTGCATCAGAGACTGCCAATGCCGACAGTCGAGCCATGAAGCAGCCCGCACCTGGACGACCTACGGGCTCGTCATTCTGAGCCCCAGAAAGGCTTGGCGGTCAGTTTCACTTATCACTCAAGCCTGGGCCTGCATGCCAAAACACGTTCACATCTATCCTATTCAAAAACATCATTAACCGATTGTTGTATCAATCACGCGTCTCCAATTTTGTTGTACAATTATCTCAACCATGTGTTGCGGTACAACATTTCGGAACTGTCATGTTAGATAAGCAGCAAGAAATACAGGATAAAATCAATGGCGCATAAAAACATTGATGATTCCTTATCTATATATATATATATATAAATGATAGATATTATAAGTTTTATTGCTGATCAAGCAAGAAACCATTGATCAACAGCGCCTATTGCGTTGATTTTCCGACGCAAAATCGCAAAAATCATCAATCCACCCCTGATTTTCCACTGCACCGAGCTCGTTCGCTCGCCCCCAGTTCCAGTTCCGTCGGAATCCTGGGCACCGCCAACGTCAGACCTCCAACCTTGAGCCTGGCGGTGCCGCGGTGGCGGACGGTGGCCGTGGGTAAGGGGTAGGGCCCTGGGGCCCTGGGTGAGTTGGTTAGTTGGTTAGTTGGTAGGATTAGTTGGTTAGTTGTTGGTAGGGTGAGGAATCCGTGAGTGATGGTCAATAATAGGGCGTAATAAGCAACAATAGTGATTGAAAATATGGCGATGAGTCCACATGAATCAACCAATAGTGAGGGTCACAAACGATTTCATTGGGAAAACAATGGTTGATAGTGGGGGACTTGGAGGGTTATGGTTGCTTAATAGTTGGTTAATAGTTGGATTATGGTTGGAGACTTCACCATGAGAAATTTCACTGTCCACCTAGTTGGTAGTAGCTGGCAATATGGCTGGCTGCTAGTGAAACTGTATGATTTTTTTAATACTAACTGCCAGCTATACTGCCGAATATACTAGTCTTTGTACATGATGTGCGTCTTCAATACTAAGTACTAGGTGGCAGGTGGATGGTTCGTGCACCAAATGAGATGACCCGAAGGATTGGCTTGGCCACGAGTAGCATGAGGGCTGTGCTGCATATCTTCATTACTGCGGGTCCTAACCACAAATCTACGCTGACGCTATGCCACTTGGGGTCCCAGAAGTTCTCGTAGCATGGACCCGAGCGACATCTGCACCAGTCATCTTGTTCCGGTGCATCCAACAGAGGGGTGACCTTTCCAAATGATTCTACCAGGGTTACCTTGTAAAACTGCATAGTGCGTTTAACTGATAGTTGACCACCCCTGAAGTCAATTGGCTATAAACCAACTTGTAAAGGGTCATGGGCCCACATTGATCTCGCACTGATATTGGACGGCGGGGGAAGCTTTTGGGTCCATCGACACCAAAAATGTACCATGTAGCTGGCCGAGCTATCAGTGGTTAGACGGATAGACAAACCAGAAACGAAGAGTACTCAACCAACCATCTATCAGAACCACCAAGTATCAACCATGAATCGTCCAACATAAATCATAGATCATCAACCATCCATCATCAACCATGAACCACTAAGTATCAGCCATTAACCACCAATCATCAACCACTAACCATGGGCCTTGGAACCTGTCTAATGATGTTCAGTGACGAGGCCGAGTCATGGGGCTTCATGATGGACGGCAGTTTGGTTGTGCATGTGCACAATGGAACCTACACAGAAGAACCAATCGTCATTGATAAATACGCTGAAAGTTAACCAATCTATTAATCTATTTATCTTGATATCTCTACTGACTCACAATTCAAATCATCAACCGTGGACATATGCTGACACTTAACCTATTGAATAGCCTAATTAGCCATGGTTTGTGCTTAATTATATGGCTTTGGGTCCAACCCTGTACCCTGGTGAACCTCCCTTCAATGACCAAACTAGTCGATCTGTTGGGATGTGAACTACTATCCTTGTTTGGTTGGTTACTATTGACCCATAGCCATATGTTGTAGCCACGTATGACTGGTAGTTCACCTATTGCAGTACATATTACCCTCTGGTAATTTAACATGGCAATGGAAAATCCACCATAAATGGCCCATTTCCCAGGGTTTCTCTCTAAAATATGGGGATTTTCCATTGCTATGTTAGTTGACCGGACTGTAACAGCTATACCTTGTGAAACGAAGGCCTGCTTAGTGGAGAAAATTCGGACTTTGTATGTTGGGCGCCTGGCCATCCCACCCCACAGCAAACATGCCAGAGGCAGACTGCGGAAAGGGTTCGACATGCTCATCATCGTCGCCTGTACAAGACGACAAAAATCCATAGTGTTCAACGTGTTTTACAGTAACTTGTGGAATTAACATGTTTTACATGTAGTAACTTGCGGAATCAAAATTTCTACATGTAGTAACTTGTGGAATCAACATTTTTCACATGCAGCAATTCTGTAGAGTTAAATCCTTATTTACATTAACGGCTATTTCACTCCGCTGGTCTAAACATTTTCCCGGTCGAGCCTTTGGGACGAACGTGATCAATGGTAGAGCCGGTACCGAACCCCTTTTGGATGTAGACCGTTCGAGCTATTTGTGGTAAGCCCTTGGTGCTGGTTGATTAAGGTTGATCTGGCAGTTTATCAAGTCATCCGGTACCCCCCAAATCATCCAATATTAGCCATTTACAGTAACTAACCAGCAATTCTTGAAGAAACACCCGTCTACCGTTACCCCATTTTTGGCACAATTGATGACCCACTAGGACTATTCTAGCCGTCATCAACTAGCTCATCAACCATTGTAGTCGGACCAGCTAAAGGCTTATAACAAGACATGTCCGACTACAATAGTTGATAAGCTAGTTTAGGATGGCTGAGAAGCTAGCTGGTCTATGATGAGTTTTACTATCAAGAAGAAACTTGGATTCCTATTGAGAAGCAGAAATATGGCTATGGGTCATAACAAGTCATCCCAAACATGGATGGTTTTCCCATCTGAAGCCACAAGCATATGGCTGTGGTCCTGGTGAACGTCCCCCAAATGACCGAACTAGTCATACTGTTGGGATTTTCACCAACCCCTTTTTTGGGATGGTTCATCTTGACCCTTTTCTCTTCAGCGGAAGGATCCAACTTGCCGACTAGAAGTGAACAATGTGAATCTTGACCCATAGCCATATGGATACCAATAGGAATGGCTATAATAGACATTATAAACCAGTGATATGGCTATGGGTCAAAACCCCGTAGCCCTGGTTCCCCACCATTAACCATTGTTTTCCCTATAGTTTGTTGGCTATTATCCCCAATTATTGGTTGATTAATATTGACCCCGCTCGCCATATATAGCTGGTATATCCCCATTATTGTTGGTTATCATCCCCTATCATCAACCATTAACCAGTGATATTAACTATTATACCAATGATACCTCCCCATCTCCGCATCTTCGTCCTTGATTTTTTCGTTGTCATTCTGAGGCATCCAACGCTTCTTGCAGAGACCTTTGAATCTGCGGTGATACTTGGCGCAGTACATTGCGGCGCCATGATTCATCCTGGCAGCCGTCCCAAGGTCCCACTTGGTTGGATGCGCAGTGGTGGAAACCCTGTGGTTTCCCCTTAAGTCGGTGAAATAAGCCATTTAACTATGATTAAGTATGGTCAATACTGGTCAATAATATTTGTAAGTCGGTTTCAAGAAAACGCGAGCTGATTCGACGATGACAAGTGGGAAAACAGACCATAGCTGGTCGTGAACGGTGTCCGTCCTCTGGTTCAGCAGCTGAAAAATCTCGACTGGTGCTAGTTGGTTTGTGGGTGGGTTCAACCACAAACTGAGTTGGTGAAACAACAGGTCGTTATATTGTGATAGGAAGTTGGGGCTTGAGAAACCACATCTTGTTTGTTATATGCATATGCATCATATTGCTTATCGTTCTCAATTCTTCACAGTCATTCTCAACAACCCTCCTCCTATTCACCAAGCCTCCTACATTTTTAAGCAACTCGCAGCAATTACGCAAACCATGATAGTAAGCACGAAACGAATCAGCACCAACTATAAACCAACTCCTGGCCATCATTCACGGTTCTTAAGCAGACCATCATTTAGCGCCGATATTAACTATGTTTGACCAGCATATACTCCGTGACAATTCAGAAAAGTTCATAACTACCAATCCAGGTCAACTCGTACTAATTTTTAAAAGCCAAGCCACCCCGGACTAACCAGCCATTAATCATTAAAAATCATATCAAAATCACAAATCCTAAACATCAAAAATCAACTAATCACATGTTTCACTCATCATTAAATCACATAGCACATAACTATTACTAACCATATTGCTATTACTAACCATTACTAACCACTACTAACCATTACTAGTCACATATTTCACGCATCATTAAGCACTCGTGTAACCAGCCATTAAGCACTCGTGTAACCAGCCACACCTGACTCCGGAGGAAGCGCCCCGCATCTGCGTTGACGTAGATCAGGTCCTGCGGGTACACCAAAGACTTGGCAGAAGAAAACCACTTGAACGTATATGGATGTTTCTCAAAATAGGGAGCCCCAAAAATGGCTGGTTTGTTACTATAGGACTATAAATGATTAATAATGGATGATTTGGGGTACCCCTATCTTGAGAAACCACCATATATGGATGTTTCTCAAAAAAGGGGTACCCCCCACATCATCCACTATTAACCGGACCATTTATTGTAATATGGATAGATAGGTAGATAGATAGGTAGATAGATAATCAGATAGGTTGGTAGATAGATAGGTAGGGAGGTAGATAGATAGGTAGATACATAGATGGATAGATGGATACTTGTGTTTAGATGGTTGTAGACTTTTTTCACAAGTGGATATATGTGTACTTATATATTCATTGACCTGATCTGTATGTCTGATACAACTTTATTAGTGCACGTATGTGCATGTCTCGAGGCATAATCTGCCTTGGAATTAAAGGTTCCATCATGTAAGACCATTCTCTATGAATTGGAGACCTGTTGACCACCCCTCACCCCTCGCCTCCTGTGCACTATATGTGGATGGGGTGAATGGATGTCCTCAGCTTGTACATGGGTCCTGTAGTGCAGTTATAGTCACCAAGAAACCACTGATGTGTTCACTATCAGCCGGTCTGGATGACCATTGCTAAGAATTGACAGCTGATGCAGCTACGAACAACAGTAGCTTGGGCTATGGATCACCAGCCCCCAGGCGTTTGGCCACAACATCTGGAAGCAAGTGGAGGTACTTCCTGGCAGTCCTATGCAACTAGTAGACTGGAGATTGGTCAACAACGATGGGAAACGAGCTCAAGGATATGTGGCGACCCACCCTGGAGTAAGTGAGCTGGCTGCCCACCTGGCTGGTGAACCACCAACACATGCTACTTCGGTGCATCATCGTCGTCCTTCAAGAGCCGAGCTATGCAGTCGATGGCCCTCCCCCCATGCAGCTGCTACAGCTCCTGCCCAAAATGGAGCTCTTGCACCACAGCGCCGACACTGCCAGCAGTTGCGGGGGCCTTTTGATATTTCACTGAGCCGGATTGGATGTAGAGGTACTCCGGGTCAAAGACCATCCTAAGCGCCCCAAGTGGATGCCATGGGTTTTCAGTCATGGGGACCTGTGCCCATGGGGTTCCGTAGCTAGACTTTGATTATTATCGATTCTACTTTCAAACTGTCGCATTCGCTTTCTTTTCCAACATCGCGATTGTTATCATCACCGCCTCATCAGTATTCTCTCCTAATTCTCCAAAGTTCTCAGTCAGTGTTTTGAATTCTTCTTTTTTCCCCTGTTAAATCACCTTGTTCTCCTTATTCTTCCTTCAATCTTGACTTACTCTTCTCCTCAAATCACCTCCTCATCCTCCTTGACTTACTCCCTTTGTTGCGGGAGTGGGGCTCGGTGTTCCTCCACCAGGGCTTGGGGCGTTCCCCCTCGGTGCACACACAAGACACAGACCCACCGTGAAATGTTCTCCGGACTGCGCAGGAAACTCGTCGAGCAGGGCATGTCTTGGGTCCTTTCCACACTGACTACTTTCAGATAAGTCCTCTATATGCAATGTGTGGGTTGGTGTTGTTTACTTTGTGTTTGTGCTGCTTTTTCGTGGATAACTAGTGGAGGCGAATGAAGACGCTCAGAATAGACGCTCAGAATTTCGAGCTCTTTGATACCTGAAATCTATCCAATACTGGGTGCCTTTTGAGCTTTTAGATACCCAAATCAACCCAATTCTATCCAAACTTATGAGCTTTTAGATACCCTTAAATCTATCCAACAAAAATTGCTCTCTGGTACCCTTATTTCCATCCAAGTTCATGGCATGTTCCCACCACACTCTGCAACGGATTCGCAGCAGCTGGGGCACTTGTAGGTCATGGTGGCGGTGCCCTGCCAGGTGGTCGCATAGTGCCGCAGATAATCCACTTCTCCGGTGAAGCAGCGACTGGCCTCGCCAAGTGGACAGGTGGCACCACAAGGCGCCAAGGGTGGCAGTGGCAGATGGCAGTGGTGTTGAACATGCTGAGTTGACGGCAAATTTCTCGGCCAAGATGGGTTGATGTTGACAATTTTGGTCTTATTGATAGCAGTTGATGCTGGCAACTCTGGTTAACAGTGCGAAATGGTGAAACATGGTCAATAAACCAAGTACATCAGAAGCTGCAAGGTGATCTGACACTTGAATACCAAAGCTTACTAGGGGGGAATGTGCTGCAAAGACTCACTCTCAGGGACTGAAATCATCATCCAGTATATCCACTGGCTGGTCAGCTATTTTGGTCAAGAAAGTGGTCACATGCTCATATATACATGTACATCATGTACCATAATGTGCCCACATATCTATAGGCCCCATACAAACCGATAGTACTACTACATCGATAAACCCCTATCTTTTTGGTAGATTGCCAGCTACCGTAATTATGTAAACCCTAGGGGTACAGTATCTAATACTAGGGGTACTAGTACTGTGAAAATTATGTATCTTTGTTGGTAAACCCCTATCTTTGTAGCTGGGGTTACATGTGTTTATTAGGCTGTTTCTCAAGTCATGGGGGACCCCTGCCAAATCATCCATTATCACTCGTTTATAGTAAGAAACCAGCCATTTTGGGGGCTCCCTATTTTAAGAAACCACCATTAACCGCTGGATCTACCCATCGCCATCGCCCGAAACTCCTGGGTCGATCGATCCAACGAAAGCCATGGCCTCGTCCCAGTGGGTCTTTTCAAAGGGCACGCGATACGGAACCTTGGCGCCGTTCCATGGCGCATGGCCATGGCACTTGGTGCGCGAAAGTGTACTTTTTTCGCCTTGCTCACCTGATAGCTTTAGCAACTGATGGGTATCAAGAGCTCCGTTACCATTGTGAACATCGAAAAGAAAATACCGAAAAAACTCATCTGGTTTGTGGTTTCAACCTGAAATATATGCTTGTCAACCAACCATTTGCTGATAATTACTAGGGAAAATATGCAAAATGTGAATCAAACCACCAACTGGTAGTTGTTTCGCCATTATTAGTTGGTTATTATCCCCTATCATTAACCATTATACTAATCACCAACCACCAACCACCAACCAGTCATACAAATCTTCCAACCGATGGATCCAGGTGAACCAACCCCGGTCCAGTTCCATCGCCCCCAGTCCGTTCGTGTCCAGGCGCCGGTGCGCCACTGTCCATGCCGGGAGTTTCCGCCGGCATGGACTCGAAGGAAATGTAACCCCGGGCCACCTACGCTGGTCAACACTGACTCCAGGTGTTCGTCAGCCTGTTTCAGTTTGATTTCATCATCATCATCATCATCATCATCATCATCATCATCGTCATCATCGTCAT
>VSDK01001752.1:54045-72007 GCA_009767595.1 Symbiodinium kawagutii | reverse complement strand
TGGAGGAACGCGACATGCTGAGAGATGGTGGAGGCTCCTACCTTCCAACTTTCTGAAAAAGGCATGTTGGTGCTAGAGACAGAAATAGCATGGATACTTGTGTATAAAACATATATACATATATACACATATACATATACATTTGAAATGCCCTACATTACATTGTATATATATCAGAGTAAGGTACCATACAGAGTATTGCATCGCATTGCTTTGCATTACATTACATTACATTACATTGCATTGCACTACATTACATTACATTACATTACATTACATTACATTACATTACATTACATTACATTACATTACATTACATTACGTATCGCTATCACTGTCACAGTTCCTATCACTATCGCTATCGCTATCACTATCACTACCATTCCCGTTACACTACATCACATCACATCACATCACATCACATCACATGCATACGTGTATATATATATATACATATTTATAACTATATAGATGTGTACTCAAAAATAAACATGCTACCTCCATATGTATTCATCATCGCTTTATCCGCTGAAGCATGGGCAACAGGTCTCCGGACTGATGTAAGCGGTCCCATCTTCAAAGTGGAAGGAGGCAAAGCCCACCTGCGCCGAGCTTGGAATTCACTTGTAGGAGTGGTGGTAGTAGTAGTAGTAGTAGTAGTAGTAGTAGTAGTAGTAGTAGTAGTCGTCGTAGAGGTAATAGTGGTTGTTGATGCTTCTGTTGATGTTGTTGCTGATTGTTGTTTGATATTTCTTGGTCACCAGTTTGATGCTTGCTTCTGGCATTGTACAAATTGTGGATCGTTACTGGGTGCTTCATGGTTATTCGGCATGAGATTGGTTTGCTACTAATTGCATTCTTCTTGATCGATCAATGTAGAAAAGAATGAATAGCGAGGTTTTCTGAACCCCTTGGCACCCTTGCAATAGGTGTTTCTTGTTTTGCTAGATTGATAGGAATGCTATGGACGTTTTTCACCCACCACGCAACAAACAGGTTAGCTATGCATATGGTTTCTATTTAACTACAATCTCTTCATTGGTGGCTACATGTATCTACTGGCTACGATGAAATGCGATTAGAAATGGTACGCCACCACCATGGCTCTGCCGTCAGTCTGTTGAAGACTCAGTCAGTTCAACGTAATGCCTCCTGAGAAGTTACCGATTTGAAGAGTGTGTGATATGCGTGTTGTGGCTGTGAATGATGATGCTGCTTTTGTTCGTGGCGGTGGTTTTTGGCAGTCGTGTTGGTCGTTGTCTATCAGATATTGCTGTTAAAACAACAATGTTCCTCCGCATAATGTATATCTTAATTGATCTTGTTCGTGTGGAAGGTGTCAAAATCCCCAACAAGCGGGGAATTGCCGGTTCATTTCAGGGGCATAAGGCATGTAAGCAAGCCAAGATTTATTTCATAGTGACTGAACCAAGAGCTAAGTACCACTGTTGCTCAATTACGCTCTCTATCTCTCACCATGGTTTTAAAAAAAAGTGACACTACCGTCACTACCGGCAAAAGAGGCACAATCCAAATGCTAACTTGTCTGTAATACCTCAGATCCCGATACAAAGAGCAACCACCGAAAACTGGATTGGCACTGACTACGGCTAGTTTCGCTGTCAAACAGTCCCATCTCACAGATAGACAAAGTAGGTACAGTAGTTACGTAGGTAAATAGGCAGATGGGTGGATGGAATAAATAAATTCGGGGGACAACTAGATGGCGATGTTTGTTTGAGTTTCGCTACCAATAATCATACTATCATCCACAATCAAGATGGTCTGAGAACAACCAGAAGAAGCAAGCAAACAGAGTAAGTAAGTAAGGAAGTAAGTAAGTAAGTAAGTAAGTAACAAACTGACCAACTAACTAACCAATTAACTAACTAACCAACTGACCAACCAACAAATTGACCAACTAACCAATCAACCACCTAACCAACCAACTACTGTTACCAATTACCTAACTCACCAACTACACCAAGTAACCACCACCACCACCACGACTCCCAACCGGTGGCCAGGTCCTCACGGCGCCTCGCTGTGGCTGCGCAGCACAAAGATGCTGCCGCTGAGCGCGGACAGGTCGTCGCTCAGAAAGTGGATCCTGTAACGAATCCAGGGATCCAAGGCCCGGATGCTGGAAATGGAACGAAGTTCGATGGTGTCATAACTTGGTTATGATATAACTAGCTAATATAGCACTATGGTATAAAACTAACTCACATAATATAACTAGCTAATATAACTAAATTCATAAGTTGGTCATAATATATCGAATTAGTATATTTAGCTCATCCTGGCACTATAGTAACAATTCGTCGGATACTATGTTTGGAAATTTGTTATATACTATTGGTTTTAATCAACACTATAGTATGTAACAATTAGGTAAATATACTGATATCTGGCGTATGTATACAACTAGTTGTTTCCTAATCGTTTGAAATTGGTTATATACAGAGTATTAATAGTACTAGCAATATTTAGCTAATAAGTACAAAGAGATCGTTATTGCTACTGGTGTGATTATTGGCTCGTAATATTAGCGATAAGTGTTGGTTATAAACGTTAGCCACTACCAAGACTTCTTTGAAAGTACTTAATAGATGATAATCATCATGGTAATTTCAATTGTTAATAGGTGATAATAAACTACCATCAATTGTTTAATTGATGATAATAAATTACCCTTAGATTGTGTTTGATAGATGGTGATGTCCAACCGATTTGTAATTACCAAGAGTTGTTGTTTCGTGCTAATTATAAATGCTACTAGATGTTGTTACAACCACTAGTTATTTGCAATTGGTTGTATACTAAGCGTTCTTGTTGACAAATATTAGCAATAAACGTTGGCCATAAACATTCGCTACTAGCACTATCGTTTCATGACTTGTTGGAAGGTACTTGATGTGTACAGTTATTTACTTCCTTTTACCAGGCATTCATCACCAGTATCAATAGTTCATAAACTGTTTGAAAGTTGACTGTCCGAATGCCAATCAATTGATACCTTTCCAGGCATTACCAACCATTTGAATTTCACACCGATGAATGCCTGGTAATGGTGATGAATTGTTTGGTTGTCAATTTCTTTCCTCATTCTGAATGCGATCCACCAGTCCGAAACCCCAGAAGAGGTGCAACAAATGACTGTCCTGTTTATACTTTCAACATTCTTCAATCTGTTGATTCATGGTTCACTGATGGTTGATTGATGGTTAGTTGATGGTGAATTGATGCTTAATCCATGGTTCATTGATGATTAATTCATGATTCGTTGAGGGTTCATCGATGGATAATTGATGGTTGATAAATCTCCATGTTCGTTCATCAAACTTTCCATTTTTCCAATCATTCTTGTAATGTAAGTACTGGTTGATAAAAGTGCGCAATGCTTGATAATGACGGACAACTGCTGATGAGGGTAATGATATCTACCAGGGTTTCATGCGTGTCAACATACCACTAAACAAGTAGTAATACTATCAATACCTTATCTATCAATCGTTTATGTGTGTATATATATATATTTGCGGGTTCTCGAAATAAGGGACCCCAAAACTGGTGTTTTGGTTAATGAAATGGATGTTCATAATCTGGATGATTTGGGCACCCCAATTTGAGAAACAACCCAATTCAAAATAAACTACTAGTTATGGTAGATATAACTATAGGTAAATGGCCTCATCAACCAACTTTTAACTGGGGTTCCCCATTTATATCCTGTAAGCCTTGTATTTCTCTTGATCCTTCCTTCACCACAACCCCCACGAACCCCATCCCAGTGAAGGCGCCGGTTCACGAACCCCTCCCCCCTGGCGCACCCCTCCTCTTCCCCGTGCGAACCATCTTCAGGGCAAAGAGGCTCACCGTTTGCCGACAAAGGGGGCAGGGTCGCTCCTTGGTCGACACCGGTGATGGCCCGCTGTTGATCTCTATCAGCCCCAAGCTGTTGATGCACGGCATGTTTGGTTGAATGGTTCATGGCAAATGGTGAGCGCAAGGCGCGAATAACATGGTAGTTGATGGTTAACAACATGGTGATCCATGGTTACCTGGATCAATTACTTGGTTGACGGTCAACATGGTAGCTGATGCGCGAGGTGCGCCGTTTTTTTGGTCATAATTTGGATCAACTGGTTGGTCGATGGCCAACTTCGTGGTGAATGATTCTTCCAACTGCCCTGGGTTGATGGAAAGCAGCAACGGGCTCAAGTACTACTGTAACCATTCATCGACACATGCTTTGATGGTCGTTTGATATGAGTTGATCAAATGGTGAGTCATTCCACGTGTTTTGTATCATACTCTAGGATTCGATGGATGTCTACGGGTGTGGCCAAGCAATTCAAGCCTGGAGTTGAAGATTTTGACGGAGCTGGGACGTGGAAAGAAAATGAGGTTGAGCAAGTGTGTCTGAGTTGGAGCGTGGAGCATCTGAACGGATAACGTACTGTTTTACAATCATCAATCCAATTGAACCATGTTTAGCCAATCATTGACCACTGATGGCCACCAATTTCCCACCAATGAACCTATATAATCAAGTCATTCATCAAGTATGAACCCCTAATTCACATGGACCAACCACAGAGTCACCATTAATTACCACAGACCATTCATAGTCCCTGCTTCTCCGCGTCCAAGGCTCTGTGGGGTCCCCCGTTTGGCAGGCCGCCAAGGCATTCTCGATACACAAACGACAAAAGCAGTGGCCACAGGGGGTCACCACCTGAGAGTCCTGGGGGCATCACCAGGGCCAATTCGCTGGTTAGTAGTGGCGGATGATGCCACACTAGCTGATCAATAGTGGTTAAGTAGCTGGTAAATTAGCTGGTGAATAGTGGTTAAAAGTGGTCAATGCTGGTTGTGATTCATGATCGTTAGTGATGGTTCCTGGATTTTTTGGCTCATCTCTATGGGCGCGTGATCGATCTTTATCTGATGTTTTAGCCAACTTGTTTTCTTTCCGCACCAAGCTCTAAATTGATGTTTCTTTGGTTGCCACCCTAGTTGACATTTGATAATCTAAACAGAGATATCAAAGTACAACAGGCGTTGAACAAGAACGCACTGTGTGCCTAGAACGGTTGATTCCAAAGCGGACTCCCAGCGATTTTCGTCAACCAAGTTGGATTTCGCGTGAAACAGCGTTGACCACCTCCAATCATATCGTAATCATTGTTACAATCACTAGACGACATCCCATGTATGAATACATTGTCTGGATACAAAAATAAATAAATAAATAAATAAATAAATATATGTATATATATATACATATTTATTTATCTATTTATAGGTACATGCACATATCTTTATGTATACATACAATTCATAGATTGACACATGACTCGAAACATATTCTGTTCATGCGCATGTACATCTATCCATGTCTACATATTTTACTGGATCTTGATTGGTTCATGTAGACTCTACAGGATGTGCGTCATCTCAACTAAAAGGCGCAACGTATGCACATACAGAGGTCCATTGAATACTTGGTGGCGTCTCCCGCCCGTCCTCATCGAAGGGTGTCAAGCAAATGGGGCATTGATACTCCTCGTTTGAAAAAGGACAACCGGCCACAGAACTGTCACGAGGATGGGAGTCATTGGGGATTCACTCGCCAATGAAGATGCTGCTCTCAGAATTCAGGTTGTTCATGTTGGAATTCGGGTTGGTTCACGCATTCTCGTTGGAATACGACCGGATTTAAGTCAAATGTCAATGAGGCGTCTGGTGTAGGGTTCGACTCCTGGGATTCTACTCTCTTTGTGTTGGGAACCGTGTGGAACCTTCCGGCAGACTGCAGGAACCCACCTGGCCGCATCTGCTTCAGCTGGCCAAAATCCCAAGAATGATCACCGAATATCTCCGTTCGAGCTCACAACTGCCTGGTGTTGATTTTCCATCCCCATCTTCAAAGACCCTGCGGGTCGTCGAACCCATCATCACTAGCCCAGAAATGGCATTTGTACAGTGGCCAACGAGTATGCCAATTGCAGGCCCGCCAACTAATGCTATCACCAACACAGGCACTGACCACCTATGTACCGTATTCCCAATGAACCCCAGCTATGAAACACTTTGTATAGTCCCTTCTCCTCAATATCTGACAGCCTCCTTGCGAAACTCTGGTTCTGTGGCAATCTGTTCATTTCCAATCCCCTCTTGGGGATATTACAAGGGCAACGGGATTGTCATCACAGCCGAAAGTTGCGATTCCCTCTTCATGGATCTCTGGTGATCCCCAGTGGTTGCTGCTTCCCCCAGTGGTTACTGGTTGCTGGTCCTCCCCAGTTGGGGATAGCACCATGGATGCACCGATCGTTGCTGTGGCCGCACCTCGTCTTGGTCTGAAACAGCTTCACTCACACCCTGGCGGAGGAGATCAATGTGACCATGTGCATATCTTCAAAGAGGATCTATGACTGCGAGGTGAGCTAAGTGACAAAGTATGCGTGCAGAATTGTACATCTACATCTTTATGTGTATATATATACACTGTATATATATATATATATATATATATATCTGTGTGTGTGTGTAAAGATAGTGACACATAAAAAAGACTATGATGGTAAAAAAACATGTATGTTCTAAATTCTAAACATTGCATTGGAGTTCTTATCTCTAAATTTGTTTGGCAAGCATTGCCATGCTACCACTGGTCGTGACGATCCCACACCACCACAGTGGTCGTGTCGGGCGAGCAGAAAACAAGAAATCACGTGGATATGTGCCAAGCCATGACGGGTAACCAGTGGTCCCCACCAAAAAATTTCCATTCTAGAAGGAAACCATCGGTTTTGTGGGATGCCATGATTTTGGCACATACCCACATGTTTTGATGCATAGCACGAGTCAGGGGAGATCTCTCTCCGTTGTGTCAAACACCTGTAGCTTCATCAGCGACCACGCTGGGAACCTGCCAGCAGCGGTGGAAGCCATGCCCAGGGCCTTGTCCAGGGGCCTCACTCGCTCCACGTCACACCACGAAAGCCTCGTTTCAGGGTCTCCAAAGCAGCCGGGTGACCCTCCCGGGGACGAACTAGGGTACAACCAGGGTGCAACCAGGGCATAGCCAGGGTATAGCCAGGGCATAGTCAGGGCATAGCCAGGGTATAGCCAGGGTATAGCTAGAGCTACAACCAGCTGGGTGACCCTCATCAGAAGAAGCAGAGCTTTGGGGCTTCAAATCTGATTGCTCCACCTGGCTGGGGAACATGTCAGTTGATGGGGGGGGTAGTTGTTGATGATGAAATTGGCTTAGCTTGGCTTAGTCAGTGTACCTGCCAATCTCCATCACCAGCTTCGTAACAAATCTCCCTACCGTTTGGTCACCCCTGGTAACTCCTGTCCGAACCGATCCCTCGCTCCCAAGCACCAGGCACAACCAGCAACAACACCAACCTTGGCTTCACAACCAGGCCCCACCAGCTTCGCCCAGCAGCTCCGGCTCCATACCATCTTGGAATCTCACCAGGAATGGCCTGTCCTGTGGTCGCCGCTAGCGGTGAATGGTTTTCAAAAGATATGAAGGATGATATTACACTGTTGTTTATCCAAGACTAACGTCGAATATAACCCTATTGTTTTTCTAATATCCATCCAAAACATGACATCCATGAGATTTAATGCATAAAACATAATGTCAGTGATATACATTGATGCCATAAAGTAAAGAATCACCATAATAATCACAAACACATACTAAAGGATGTGATCATCATATTAACCCCTCTTATCCGTTTATGTTTATCAACGAAAATTGTGATGGCTATTAATCGTTTTTGATGATGTATATCTAAAGATAAAAATGAATACTAGTAGATCATGTGTGGAACCAGCAACAGCCACAACCACCAGCTCGTGCTTCAAGCTGCCAGCTGTGGGAAAAAAGATTCGTTCATCACTGGGTGTCCATACCGGGTCATTTGCACAATGATAGAGTCATGGATATCCAGCAATAGGACAGGTTGATTTGAGGGGCCGGCTTAGTTCTTGGGTGACCGTGTCTGGCGATGCATCACTACCAATGGCGATGACTGTTCTTCTCGATTGATGGTCACAAAATCATTCTTGATCAATCAACAGGCATATTAACCAACACTGTCAACCACTAGTAACCATCAGTATCTACTATCAACAATGGTGCTTGGTAGCTGCAAGACCCTCTTGGCAGGGCTCCAATCAACAGCTTTACCTACAGTGGCCGACCATATGAACCCACTTAGAGATCAGAATCCCCAGCTGGTTGGACTGTGGTGATCAATGGTGAACAGCTGTGGTGTTTGTTTCTCCAGTTCTAATCGTGGTTTTCGCTCTGCGAATGATAGCCCCAGTGTTCATTGATTCTTGACCGTGAACAACCATGTTTCTTGATCATTCGGCTTTCCATCATTGACCATCAACCGTGATTGAGCATGAATCATTGGTTCTGCCATTGGTTGCCAACCATTCCAGTCTTCATCAATCAGCGTTGCCATTTTTCTAACGATGATTAACCAAAGTCTGCCACCATCATGATTGAACAACAACTTGCCATCATGATCCTGCAGCATCATCATCAACCACTTGCAAGCAGCATCAGCTGCAACACTGCATATAAACCATGATCATCAACCAGTATTGACTATTTTCAACTATCATCAGTCAACATGAATCATCATTAAACATCATTCACCATCACTATGTAAGCATTTCTTATTCACCCTTGTTAACGACCTTGCTTAATCATGGTTACCCCCATCAAGAGCCCAACATCAACCCTTAATCACGACTCCAATCCAAAGGCTGACCACCATCAATTACAGCCGTCGATAACCATTACTAGAGCCATTGTCACGAATATGGATCTTAAACCGCTACAGTATTGACCTTTCTGACGATACTTATCAACGATCATTTCACTGTTTATCAGCCATCAATCATCATCATCATCATCATCATCATCATCATCATCATCATCATCATCATCATTCCCCACCGGATCAATGATTCTACCCATCACCAACCAGTATCACTCATTAACCATCCTTTCTCCCCATCCTTTCTCCCCATCCTTTCTCCCCATCCTTTCTCACCATCCCCATCAAATCTATCAACCATCCTCACCCATCAACAACCATCAACACATCAACTTCCTAAAATCTTCTCCAAAACCTGATGGTTCTCCAAACTTCACCCTGGTTGAACGGTTGAACCCTTCAAGCCATTCACCACCCCAACCCCAACCCATGCCACGGGCCTTGCCACCTCCACCCTTCACCTCCTGCCAGGGCTACCCCCCTGCCCCCCCGCCCCGGTGCCACCGCTCCTCCTCCCTGTCGTCCGCGAAGAGCTGCCCCCAGCGCAGGCGCCGGGAGCCCACCGCGCGCGACTGCGCGCCCGTGACCAGCACGAAGTCGCCCACCGTGGGGCGCTGCCATGACGCGCCCATGGCGCAAGGCACGGCGCAAGGCGCAAGGCGTTGGGGGGGCAATTCCTAGGGGAATTTGTAGGGTTAGACACTGGATTCAGGTGGATTTGTAGGGTTAGTAAGTGGATTCAGGTGGATTTGTAGGGTTTCTTGGTGATCAAATGGTGGTGAAGGGTTGAGAGATTGGTGAAAATCCTGGATTCAGAGGGTTACTTGGTGAGAAAATTGGTCGTGAGTATGGTGGTTATACTGGTGATAGTGGTTTAGGGTGGTGAATGAATGGCTCACCTTGGTGATTTTGAGTTGGTGGCGATATTGATGGGGAATGGTGATGATTGAATGGTGAAGAAATGCTGGTTAATGAATGGTAAAGTGATGGCTAATTGATGGTTGATCATAGGTCAATGGTGGTTAATGGATTGCTAGTTGATGATTATTGATGGTGGTTGATTGATGCTTACTTGATGGCGAAAGCCCCACAATGAGGGGGTTGAGGATAGCCTGTTTGGAGAGTGGCCCCGTTTTTGGGGATGATGGATTGAAAACAATGCGTGAGAAACATAGTGCATTTTTTTGGATTTCACCTCAACAACCTGATCTACATCACTTCTGACAAGTTGGCGCAGTGGTTGGCTTGCATTGCTGATATGCTTAGTGATTAAAGTTATGTACATCATTATGCATGCACATGCATTTCTAGACATATCTTTACATTCAAGGATATCTATTTTCCTGTATTGCAAATGCATCATAGATACATGCAATATGTGCATATTCGTGTCTGGCCGTGTGCATGCAACCATCTGTGCCAATCATCAATTCCACGGAGAATCAGCAGAACTTGACTCTCTCCGCTCAAAGGTGGGCTGAAGATGCCTTTCCAACAAAAAAAAATGATCGCCTTGTTCTCAACATCAGTGGCATGAACCTCCAACCTATCTACGAGCCAAAATGGCTATCAAACGATCGCGATGCCGCTGCGCTGCTTTTTCAATGGGAGACGGGTGGCCTTGCCCATGATACCAACTGCATGTGGTCACTGTTGAGGGTCGTTTCCCCTTTTTTTGCACCTCTGCTTGGTAGAAACATTCCATCCCACCGGGGCAATCCTGTGGAGGCCACCGAAAGTCAGCCCCGGTAATGTGAACCACGGATACTGTAAGCCTGTAAGAACAAGAAACAACAAGCTACAAAGGTTCAGTTCTGGTCGAATGCCACAATAGCCTGAATCTTCAAGACCCTACAAAGAATCACACAGATTGAAAAGAACAAAACATCAATCCTCACGAGGTGGTTAAGGTGGTTGCCACCAGAAGGTATGAAGTAATTGATAAGATAAATCCTACATCGATGAAATCATTCAACTGGCAAATGGTGGTTTCTCAAAATGGCGGACCCCCGAGAATGGTTGGTTTATTACTATTCATGACTGTAAATGGATGATTGGGGGTTACCCCTATTCTGAGAAACACCCACATGGTCTCATTGTTGCTTCTCTCCTACTATTAACCACTAGTCAATCCCTATAAAACCATATAAACCATCCCTATGAACCTCCCAACTTCTCCATGCATTGACGAACCCGCCGTGCGCCAGCGCCTACGGGAGGAGTTTCCGCACTTTCCATGCTCACCTCAGCAGCGTGGCCGCGTCAATCCACGGGGTGGCACGGCTTCGCCAAGCGCAGCCGAAGTGCGATTGGGAGTCAATGTGAACAAGAGAGGAATACCGCAACCATTATATGTAGATAAGAGTATATCTGAACCACAGGGATATCATAACCAAATAATCCCGATATTTAGAAATATAATAGGAAAACCCACAAAGAGGACAGTTCTAATATAACCAACTGCTCAATACAGAATGGCAAGTGATAACTCTTCCAACATTACTCTCATACATCACGGTACACAGAGTGTATCTATACTGTACCTACTCTATAAGATAGTTGGTGATAGACCAAACTATGTTCATAGCACAACGACAGCCACAATAGCAACAACAAGCACTAGCTACTATTCCTACTCCTACGTCTACAGCTACCACAGCAGTGGCAACGGCAATCACAACTGGAAAAAAAGCCACAGCGGCACCGTGCTGATGACAACCACAGACCATGGCAGCGGCTTAGGCTCCCAAACTGTGCCCGTAAAGAATCATGTAGCCACTCGAAACTGTGGCCAAAAAGGTTGCTGCAAACACGCAATGCTCACAGAAACTTCGTGAAAGTCTGTGCTGGAACACGCCTGCTTGACCTGCCAAAGAAAAACACCTAGCCAGAACGGTCTTGAAGGATGTCTTTTGCAACCTGAGACAATATTGCAATTGGATATATACGAACTGCTTTGTGCCATTTGAGATAAGGTTTCGCTTTTCCAGGGGTGGGTAAACTACCGCGTTGCTCATGCGACTTGCGGGGTCCGTGCTGCTCTCTTCAACGGTTCTTTTGAAACGTGCAACAGCCTTTGCTGAAGCCCCTTAAAGTTTGTGCCGTGAGATTCACAACGCTTCACACATTGAAGCTCGAATTTCTGACGATCCAGGTGCTCGACAGACTGTGATGCGTCGCAGTCCAGCTTCGAAGAATGGAACAATGATTTGGACTGCACCACTGAAATCCCAAATGGAAACCTGGTGGCAAATGTGCCAGGTACCGGTGTTCTACGCTTGGGTTTGGTTGTGACACTTGCCTTTGGTTGCTATCTTCAATTTGCTTGGACCCGGCACATTGGAAAATGTTCCTGAAACCGGCAGTGAATCGTAGCGGTTGGTCCGAGTGCCCACCCAACTTCTCGCACTTGCAAACTCCCTGGCCAAATCATGATTCATTATATGTGTTACGTCCTAGTATTGAAGCACAACATCAGAATCAGTCCACAACAGGTGCCATTGAAAAGCTCAACTGACAAGGCTGGTGCAAGATCAAAGCCATCGCTACATCCCAATCCTCTGCCTTCCCTTGCCAGTCCGGCTCTTTTTCGGTGAATAACATTTGACAATACTTCGACAAAACGGCAACTTGTTTGATATCCCAATTTTTTCTTTCGTTGGTTGTCAGTGGTTCTGTTTTTTTGCTGGTTGTTGGTGGTATCAAACTTGTCAGTGGTTTAAATTGTTGGTTTGCTTTAACACTATCCCAATGGTTCTAGTTTTTTGTTGGTTGCTGGTGGTATCCGGCAGTGGGTCAAAACCCCAAAAAAAACTGGTTCTCCCATCATTAACCATGTGTGTTTCCCTATCGGTTGTTGGATATCATCCACCATTATTGCTGGTTAACTGCTTGACCCATAACCATCCAATCACCAAACCAATAGTAGGTACAGTAACCAGTTCTGGTTTCTACCAGCTTGCTGTTACTCGGGTTTGTGACTTACTGTTGGTTGCTGGTGGTATCCATACGAAGAACTGCTGCTCGTTGCTGGTGTCCCCATGATTCGCGGGTTGGTGGACGCCCTCAGGGTCGAGACACACGGCGACCTTGCGGCGATCCGCGTCAACGGTTGGTAGGTTCAATCATGGCAGCTTAGAATGAAGGTGGATGACGGGGCAAGGATGGCTAATCAATGAACTAATAATGATTAGTGGCTATTTATGGTTAATAATGGTTGATATTATTAACTTAATAGTGCAATCTTTAATAGTGGTCAGTAACGGCTAGCAATGCTCAATAGTGGTCACAAACTAATTCAGCACGGCCATGGCTGACGTTGATGGTCAGTGATGGCAACTCATGGTCAATCATAGCTAATGATGGCTGATCATGTCCGTCATGGCCAACCATCGTTTTTCGCTACCGCAGCAACCTGGTTTATCGGGGTGCCACATGTTCCCGGGTAAACATGAGTTGATTGTTCCCAGCTTGCGGATGGCTTGCCCAAGTAGCACATGCATGGGTCACTATCAGCCGCCAGTTGACAATGAAGCGAAGTAACCATCCATAACCAAGAACCTTACCTACCAAGCTATCAATCCTGGTTGAACCTTGTCAACCAGCAACCATTCATAACCAATAACCATAAGCTAAGCAATCAACCCAGAACCAGCTGTCACCCATGACTCGGCAGCTTATCAACCAGCGAAAACGAGTTGATCTTTCCATGGCAGAGTTCTCCGAGGCTGATCCGGTTAGTGAACGCTATCTGAAAAAAATGACCGACGATTGGCCAGGTGAAGCAATCAACCGTCAAGCATCATGCTATTGCTGGTTCGTCATTAGTCAACCATCAATCAAGCGTTCACCATGAATTCAGAGAAGGATTCATCATTATCATCTATTTACCAAAGAATATCTTAAACTTTGATCAACCATTCCATTACTGGTTCGCCATTAATCATCCATTAATCATCCATTCATCCAACCATGCATCAACCACTAACCCAATAAACCCCCATAAATCACAAAAGTCCAATCAACCATCAATCAACCAGTAGTCCAACCATTGATCAACCATATGAACCATATGAACAATATGAACCATATGAACCATGTGAACCATGTGAACCATGTGAACCATTAATCAACCACATGAACCATATGAACCATATGAACCATAAGAACCATATGAACCATAAGAACCATTAACCCAATTATTAACCATTGAATGAACCATATGAACCATCAACCAACCATCAATCAATCATGAATCAACCACTCATCAACCATTAATCTCGAGGTGGCGAACCATTAATCCAACCATGTGAATCAACCATAAATCTAACCATGTGGATCAACCATTACTCCCCATTACTCCAACCATTCCTGGTTCGCCACCCACAAATCACCAGGCCACCGCTGAGATGGCGCGGGGGAAGAAGCGGTGCCAGGTCAATGTCTTGAAGCGAATAGCCCTGCGCTGCCGCACCAGGTCCCAGGGTCCCGTTTCGGGCATGCCATGGGGGCGGAGCCCTGTGTTGTGTGGCGATTGGTGGAACACAACGACCTCAGAAACGTTGATGTTCAGGTTTTTAGGCTTTTTTTAGATGTGTAAAAACTTGAAAACGTAGATGTTCGGACTTACTGGTGAAAAACCAGTGTTTAGACTCATGAAAAACCAGCTGCCAAATGATGCCAGTCGTGATACGTCATTCGATGTTACGCCATCCATCAACCCCTACCGCTGTGGTACCATCCAGGCTCTGCCCTTGAAAAATGTTGGCTTCAACTCGGCCCCTGTTCCCACTCCAGGTGTTACTAGCGCCATCTGTTGCTGCGGGGAGCGCCTGGGATTCATCACCGCAAAAACCAGCATGTTTGCACGTGGAATTTTTCAGGTACCCTGTGGACCAATGAGCAGCGCTCCAAACTGACCACCAGTGATATGGTCACTGGCATTGCTCACTGATGATCCCAGCCATATGCCACCATCTGAACGGCATAACCAAAATGCTTGACACCGATTCTCATATCCTAAGCTATTAGTTCATGGTTGCTTCCTGGCGGCTAGCAATTCACCAGGTAGGATTTCGTCCATCAAGAGCGGGGACCAAATGCCGGATTTCTTGGCCGTTCTCGGAACCGTGATTTTCACCATTTGCATGCACTGTACTCCGCGATAGACGCCCCTCCAAAATGCCCGTGTAGATACGTCAATCCCAAAAGGACTAGAGAGGTCAATAACCCACAGGCTATCAACTGGCCAACTAGTATTAACAAGCATATCTTGGCAATTTGATCAACTAATTTTCTTGACAGCACTTGGTGTACAGGCTTTCGTACATTGCAAGAAGGACCCCCACCAGCTAGCGTGATAGCACCCTACAATCAAGCAACAGCTTCTTGTTGGGTGCAGATGTCCATCTTGGTCTACCGGCGGTTGGCTCTAGCCCTGAAGGACCCGCCAACGGCTGGGCTAGGGCCTTGGTTCCAGCTTCCGTGTGCCTTGTGATCCCGAGTCAGTTCCAGTACTGACATCGCAGGCATCTCCAGGTCGGCGATTGAATTCTGGGCGAAGACAAGAACTGCAGGGAAGATTTGCAAAGAGATTAGATATTGCCAGAAGTGAGTTGTGACGGATCATCAACGGCTTGGGCCATCAGTGGAAAAACAATGCCGATATGGAATATGGATCTACAAAATTCCACAAGAAAGACTGAAAGATAACAGAAGGAGACTAAAAGATACTCTAAGATACTGAAAGATTTGCCCTGACAAACGCTACTAGTGACTAATATCGATCCTCCCAGGAAGGGGTTGAAAGTTTCCTGGCTTGCCGATTGGGAGGATGCAGTTTCCAGTGGGGTAAGACCGAAAGAGAAAAGCGCTTACACCATCGGTGGTTGCAAAATGTTCCATTCGATGACTGAAAATCGTCCCCCAGCGGAATTGAAAATGACACTTGGCAAAGCGACATAGCATTGACAGCTACATACTGAATGCAACTTTTACGCCTAGCAATAGTCGACAGCTAACTTTTAGCAATAGTTTACAGCTCTTTCAGCGGCCACCAGCCAGGGATCCCAGGGTACCGTATTTAGATCCGTAGCTTCAAGCTTAGCGGCAAGCCATGGTTCAAACTGGATCAAACAGGGTCCAAGCCTTCAGATCAACCTGGGCTAGGCCAAACAAATTCAGCTCCACAGGGCATGGCTCTCGGCTAGTGCCTTAGTCTCAAGATGATCCAGTAACTTTGGGTATTCTGCGGAGCTGTAGCTAAAAAACATGTTTTAAAACAGCACGTCTAAAGTTGCTGTTGATCTTTTTTCTGAATGTACTTTGTCATCTTTATCATCCACGAAGTGTCCACGTGTAGTATACCTTCCGCAAAACTACGTCACTTGTTCGAACCATCCACACAGGTTTGTGGGTCAACGAACCGGTGCAAAACAGTGTATTACTGTCACCAACGAATGGTGACTAAACGAAAGATACAAAGTCAACAATAGCAGGGGGTATAACTGTATAACAATCAATCCGCCATCTGACGGTTGAGACAAGAATACCATCTGATGGTGAATGGAAATGGATGATGCCCAGAATCAGCATACTATGACACCTGCACAGTGATAATCCTTGCTTCATAAGCATTTCCAGAATGGATGTAAACTTGCTTCCCCCAGCTAAACCTGGCATCATTCTGATCACATACCCATTTGCCAATGACTATCATTGTTATGAATGGGTATCTGATTAGCAACTATTGCAAGTATAACCTTGCTTCAAAATGTATTGACAATGCCCCAAAGTAGATAAACCATGATACAAGCCAATGGAATGCTAGTTGAATTCTTAGTGACAATTCTGATGCCTTTTTGTATAACTATTGTAGTATATGGCCTTAGTTGACAGTTCACATCCCGTTTTGAATCACCAAGGTCGTCACTAATATCCTAGTATTGATCCTAATCATCTTTGTTGTGCCGATCCTCTTCACTGTATATACCGTGAAAGCTAACCCTCTCGAGTCCGCGTGTGTTGTGTTGATCCTAGTTGGCTGCGGGTCAAAATCCCGTACCCCCGGTTTCCCCCATCATTAACCCTTGTTTTCTCATTACTATTGTTGGTCATTATCCCCAATTATTGGTTGGTCAATATTGACCCATAGCCAGTTATTTAACCAGCCTTAGTGACAGCCCATTATCATTCATCAACCAGGGCTTTCCCCGCAGCGAATGTCCTGCCTCTGAACAGCCCACAAAGTGAGCACAGAGCACTCTCCGCCTCATGAACCGTTGAATGGTCCCTTCCAAACGAAGTATGTTTGGGTATGGTATGTGCAAATGATATGTGCATATGATAGGTGCATATGGTATGTGCATATGGTATGTGCAAATGATATGTGTATATGCTGTACATGATGTGTGCATATGATACATGCATGTGATATGTGCATATGGTATGTGCATATGCTGTGTGAATATGACATGACGCTGTACGTGTGTATTTTATATGATATGCGGATATTATCTTGAATGATAACCATCGCGTATATGATACCCGAATGGTCCGCGCTTGATACACATGTGTCTTGCATATGCGTAAGCGTATGAGTACATGTATATGTATGTGCGTGTAATTATATTCACATGTGTGTATCTCTGTCTGCCTATCCATCTACGCATGTGTAAATATCTTTATATATATATATATACATACATAAATATATATATATATACATACATCTATATATATATATACCTGAATACATCACTGTCCGTAAATGACCAGGACCGGGAAGCAATCAAATAACATACAAGGTGCCCCCTCGTTACATGTTGCTTCACAAGCCATTTAACTATAGTTATATCTACTACTGTAAAGGTGGTAGTTACCCTACTTTTAAGCTAAGTGAACTGCCTGGAGGGCCCCACCTTGTGAACGATCATATATCGGCATCGTTACAAGCCATGGTCAGCTGCTGAAACTCATCGATTTCGATCCATCAGTTGGATGACTGCGACCACAGTTGGGCTCGGTGCCAAGCCCTGACGGTTAACCAATGGGCCCCAGCGAAAAATGATCATTTTACAGTAAACCATTGGAGTTGACTGGGGGTACCACGTCATGGCTTTGCACGCAGCCACCCCGAACAC
>VSDK01001752.1:19823-48152 GCA_009767595.1 Symbiodinium kawagutii | reverse complement strand
TCCCTACAGTTTGTTGGTTATGAACCACCCTGAAATTGGTTGGTTCACTGCTTAACCCATAGCCAATTATCATCATTGACCCATCGTAGCCATGGTTGTCCAAGGTGGCCCGAAGCTCTCTGTTTCAGCGTGCCTGGGGTCGGTGCACAAGGACTCCAGGAAAATCACACGCAAGGGCGCAGCCTCGAAGCGGAACGGCGGGGAGAGGGTCGGCAGGGAGTCGTGGGATGTGCTGGGTCGACAGACAACAATACGTGTGGGAGATCTATGAAGGCATAAGTAGTGCACAAGAAATACATATATGTCGATATATCAATTCATCCGCATTTTAAAAATGTATAAATATATATATATAATATTTATTTATTTATTCATTTATCTATTTATTTTGCGCATCAATCTACATACATGAGGGTACATATATGATATACATCATTGAATCTAAGAGTTGTTTAATGTATGTATGTATATCTGCAAGTGAACCTGTAGATACGTATAGACATGTTTTTAGATGTGTGAGTGTATACATAAATATCTTATATATGTATATATACACATAAATAATCATACATTAATGGCTACATATCAAAATATGCGTATGTAAAGATATGCAAAAAAAGTTTCTGTGTAGCTCTCACTCCACAGCAACCAATAACGATTCTTGGTTGTTGCCTCGCTCCTATTGTTGGCTCATCCATAATTTGCTCGCGACAAATGTTGGGAGAACCAACCATCAATGCAGAGTTCTGGATCCCAAAGATATGTTTCTCAAAACTGGGACCCCCCAAATGATCCATTGACTGAGCATTTCTAATAATAAACCAACCATTTTTGGACACCCCTATGGCTTGAGAAATCCCCCGTATGGCTGTTTAGCCACAAAGATCAGTCCAACTCGCAGTGGGTTGGGAGCAAATTACATATCATCAACTCAACTTGCAAAAATATAGGTGTTTCTCAAGCCATCGGGACATATAAATAGGCCAATAGGGATTATAATGATTATTAGTAGGGACTAATCTGGGATAATCACCAACAATAAAGGGTCAAACTGCTACTTGATGGTGGTTTCTCAAGCCATAGGGAACCCCAAAGTCATGGTTGGTGTCTTAATGCTTGATCAACTGGATGATAGCTGGGGGTACCCGTATGACTTGAGAAACCACCATCATGTTGTTGTGGGGCGAGAGCAAGAGGCTCATTGCTGCAACTACCTGGATCACTCAGCAGTGAGCTGATGCCACTGGCAGATCCATCTTTGGTGGGGCATTCAAACACTTACGGCAGCTGTGGTCATTGTTAGGCTTCCAGACATGATTGTTGGGACCCGTTACGAAACCAACTCGTTCTACAGCATGGATTTTCTCAACAGGGGTTGTTCGTTGGAGCTCAACCAAAGTCATGTGGCTCGACCGTGCAGAGGACATTCGACATTTGGTCTCCCGGGGCACCATTTGGATTTACACCATGAATTGGAAAATCGATTTCAGCTCAGAAACCAGCTATCCTCTATATATAACTATAACCCAACTAACAATTCTTGATGACCAAGTTAAACTAACTTCCTGACCAAGTTAAACGTTACCCAACTTCGGCAGATGCCACATCCATCGCCCTCCACTCGCCTTGTCACCATCGTGATAGGCCTCTTGGGCCGCTGCAAAGCAGGTCTCCAAGACACGCTGACGTCGCAGCATGGTGGTGTTGGTGGCATCCAAAATGCCGATGGACGAAGTGCCTAGTAGCTCATGTGCCGCTGGGAGATCAGCTGTGAGACCAGATCGGGTGGTTCATCCGGCAGCTGGGGTCCGCCCTGCTTGGTTCATAGGTCAGTCCATGTTTCTAACACCCCCTGTCTACACCAACCTAAAAATGCCCATGAGTTGCGAAGCGCTGTTTTGATGAAGGGAATTGCAAAGCAACAAAGAATCGGAAAAGACTCCATTCCAACTGAGACATGAGCGAATTACACTTTGGCTCTTTGCAAACGTGCTAGCGATCGATGGCCCCCACCAATTCCGTGTTGCTGGCCAGAGGGAGAACCAGCAGAAGATTGATAGAAACAACTTGAAGGACACTGTTTCAACCATTTCCTGTTTGCAACTTTTCTGGGCTCTATATACTTTTAAGATCTATGTCCAAATCATCGTTGGTCATTCTTCATCTTCCAGCAACCAACCAATCTCATCAACCGGGATAAACCGGGATCATCTGGATCATCAATCCTTAGAACCCCCACCTGAACCAACCAATCTCAACCAACCCGCCATGACCTCAGCACCGCCCAGGCTCCCATCCCATGCCTGGCGGAGCCGCTCGGATCCACTCCAGCAGCGACGCGCAGCACAGCATGGCCAAACGCTCGCGCTCCTGGGAGCGGCACCGTTGGGTGGTGAAGCTTGGTTAAGGTAGGTCAAGGTTTGTTAAGGTGGGTCAAGGTTGGTTGAGGTGGGGCTAAGGTAGGTCAAGGTAGGCCAAGGTTGGTTGATCTTGGTTGGTTGAGGTTGGTTTTTCGAAAGTTTCTTGAGGTTAGTTGATCGTAGTGGGTTGGTCTTGGTTGGTTGAGGTTGGTAGGTTGGCTGGCTGTTGGTTTTGGTTGGATGGTCGGGTGATCACTAAAGTTGGTGGGTTGATATTGGCTCCGCTGGTTGAGTCTGGACATGGGCAATGGTCAGGACCCGAACCCTCAAAAATTGCTTCCAACAGAAGGATTCTCTTGGCTAGCACGAAACCATCACCAGGACCGGCTATCAATCCTGGGTTGACATCAACCATGGAGCATTCACCCAGCATCCCCATACTGGAGTAATTATCAGGACCTATCATCCTGCTGGGCCAGTCGTTTTGGTGGATACATCGACGCCCAAACACATCAACCCTCTGACTTGCAGAGAGTGAAGCGTTTCCCAGGCCAAGTCCTTTTTGCGGCACATGTGCATGAATTTCAGATTCTTTGTATGTACAGTGGAACCTTGTGACACTGTTTGGCATATGGAGTTCTCCAAATATAGGGTACACCCAAAATCTGGTACTTTTTAAGGTAACAAACATTTTCAATTTGGACTGATTGGAGGGTACGCAGCACTATACAAACGCACCTGTCCTTCTTTGCCTCAACGTTGGAGGATGAAAAGAAGTCCGCCTTGCACGGGCTGCACCGGTTGAAGTTTGACGGTGCGATATCAACTGCAGCAAAGAGATCTGCTTCTCCCCTGGTGTTGGATCATTGCACATTGGCCTTTTGCTGAACTTGCTCCAATCATACAAAGAACAGGGGACGTGTCCACAAACATATTGTACATCATATATGTCATACAACATGCATAGTCCATCAAGATTGTCAGTCAAACTGCTCTTCATCTAGCGACTTCTGTGGTGCTTAGGCTCTAGCAACAGGAGCACCTGATTTCGCCCATTTAGGGAGTATGTTACATGTGAATCCAAGTGACCCTTTCAATGATGTCCCAATGGACCAGGCAGGACTTGCCCAGCATTGGTCCCAAATTGTTTCAAACGGGCGAGCTGATTTTTGACAGCTGTTCGTCAGACAGACAAACACCATGAAAATGGTACACCCATCGTAATTTTCTCTTTGTCTCTGCCCAGTGCTCGTCTGGATCAACCAAGTTTGCCCCTGCACCTGGGTCAATCCTCCTGCAGAACATGCCATGTGGCAAGGGTTGACCAAGGTTCCCCGAAGCAACCCTGCAGGTCCACCACGAATCCAACCGGCGCCACCACGACCTGTCGCCATCCTAAGCTGTGCCCCACAACGGTCCAGGCCACCCATCGGCCCTGCCTCGATCCCAGCCTTTCCACTTTCTCGTCTCAACTCGCCCGCGTTGAAGCTCCTCACACGAACCCCCAAGAGCTTCAAGTGCCTGGCGCGAACGTTGCAGCTGAAGCGAACGTGTCAATGGCTGGCACCAGTTGGGGGGGTTCTTCATAGCTGGAGGTACCCGCAAAAATGGTTGGTTTTTGTGTGCTAGTAAGAAATGGCTTGTAAAGGATGATTTATTGCTATTATAAATGGTGAATAAACTGGATGATAACTGGAGGGCCCTATGAACTTCAGAAACCACCATTTAGGCATCACCCGAGAAACATCTCCAGCTTCCGACAGACTGCCATTCGTCCAGGTCCATGTCCATGGCTCTTGGCAAGGTCGCCATGTCTAACCCCGAACCACCAGGTGTAGAATCATAGGCATTAATCTGTGTGACGTCCTTGTAACTCGATTCATTGCATGTTTGTGGGTACCCTGAGCTCATGACCACTCATATCACACAAATGACCAGTTACTAGTTGAGCAGTTGGGATGAGAAGCATCCGTTTTGGGATGATTGTGACTCATGGCCATGTACACCAACATGAATATAATGATTTCCTTGGGCTGGAGGCTCTCGATCATTGTGGTGCCTGAAATCAAATTTCCTGGATGGTTTCCACGTGCACTGTTGACACTGTCACCTCTGGTGGTGGACAGAATCGCCTTTCTGATACTACTTTTCCTACCTGCTCAATTACTTTCCACTTAGCTTGGCCTGTGCTGGTTCCTCGATGTTGCCTTTGTTGTCTCTATACACATTGATGAAATTGGTCTCAAAGAAAATGCCAATTCGCACTATCGCACTCACCCTGCAGTTTACAACTTCACTTCTTCGACACGTAAGCTATGAGCAACCATCATGAACCATTGTTTTCCCTATGGTTGTTGGTTCTTATCCCCCATTGGTTGGTTGATTGATATTGACCCATAGCTATATACCCCCAGTTCTTGTAACCTTATCATCGCCCATAGCAAGCCTCAGAGCTACCCCACGTTCGGCGCCTCACCACGGCACCACAAATGAAGGACTTGCCACGTGCAGGGAGGCCCACCAGGACCAGCACCACCGCTTCGCAGGAAACCACCTGGCGCCGCCGGTGCAATCTGCGAGTAGGGGATTCCTCAAGGACGACACCATCACTGACCATCAATTGTCATTTGTTGTTGCCCGTTTTTGATGTTGCTTCCTCTTCTTTTTCTTGTTCGCTGATGGTGGTGGTGGTTGCTTTCCAATTCTTGAGAGGAGTTGTGGATATGTATGAATAGGTACATAGTACAATGGATGGTCAGCTTTATTACCACTCTTGATCGACAGGTAAGTTACTTACACTGTGGCTCAACCATGGTGACCATAGGAATGGCTTCTTCAGCGTTGATGACATTGATGACAAGCTTCATTTCTATAAGATATAGGTGTTTCTTAAACGATGGGTACCTCCAAATCATTCAGTTTATTAACCAAGTATAGTCATAAACCAACCATGACTTTGGGGCCCCCTATGTAAGAAACCACCATGAATCGTTGTTCTCTTGGGCAATGCATGAGCCAACCCGCAGGAGTGCAATCCGCAACTTTGATGTGGTCAATCGCAACCCCCCAGTACTGCAACTAAAATTCTAGGACTTGTGGACCACCGCAGTTTCTCATGCTTTGGTCATTGGCCAACCACCACGGAGAAACACCAAGTTCCCAGGTCGCACTCAGGTCATAACTGTATGGTTGATCACGTCAAATGTGGCTGAAGAGTGTCTGCGCATGTGCATATCGATGCACTAATAATATATATATATATACATATAGATATATCTATACGTATCTATGCAAATACATATATATATATATATGATAGTTTCTCAAACTAGGGACCCCAAAAGCATCCCACATCAATCCTATTCTGAGAAATCACCACATGTTATATATATATATACATATGAATATATTTGCGGTGTCTGCATATTCGAAAGCTCAATGTTGATTGAACAGATCTGAAGCTACGTCATGTTGAACCACTACCACTGACATGTCATGGTACATGTTCCCTTGCCACCCTGGCGGCCTGTGGCCCCACCCCCTCAGCCAGGGCAGCCAATGGCTCCTCCTGCGGGGCTGGTTTGGCTGCTGGATCCAAGTCGAACCCCGAGACCCATGGACCCATGGAGTTTCATGGGTTCCCATGGGTTCGTGGTCTTTGGCAGAGTTCAAACCCCCTGTTTCAATATCAGAGCGGACATTCGATGTCCCGGCATAGGATGCACTAAGCCCAACACGCGCCGCCAGCGAAGCAACAAGCAGGTGACGGACATGAAACTAACGCAGTGCAACCCTGGTAGTTCCTAATCCATGGATACATGTGAGCTCCTGACCCCTGTCACTTAGGGCATCCAGGTCTTGAAGCGGAGGTTCTGTGCAAACAAAACCCTGCCCCAGGGAATTTCTCCGAGCACCCTGCTGCACAAGTCAGCATCACCTGTGGGTTGAAGAGAAGGCAAACTATTGCTTGATGAACAATCAAAACTCAGATGCTCTGAAACAGACCCAAATCTGGCAAAAGTCAATCCAGGTGTTGATAGAATCATCATCGGGAATGCTTGTTTCGTAAAAGGGTACAGAAAAGATATCCAAAGGAACTACTGAATGAGATCTTACAACCGAAATCATTCGACAAACCAAGGAGAATTGAGAAGTGGTCAAAATGCGTCTGTCATCCCTTTCGACTAGTTGGACAGGTGTCTTTCAGGAATGTACGGTTCACAAATTCGAAGAAACATGGTAGCAGATTTCTCGGAAGAAACCAACGCACCAACCAACCAGCCAGCCAGCCAGCCAGCCAACAAACCAACCAACCAACCAGCCAACCACCCAGCCACCCACCCAGCCAAACAGCTAACCAACCAAACAGCCAACCAACCAAACCACCAACCAAAATTCATCCTTCGGCCTCCCAGATTTTCCACAGGGCTCGCCCTTCCACCCCCCCTGCCGCTCCTTGCTCGCAGACAAAGAATGCAAGACCTTGCGTATGACCGAGGTTCCATTCCTCGTTCCGAATGGGCTGCGGCTCCCAGCTCTCCCGTGAAAACAGGGGGCGCTCATCTCAACAAACTGCGGCCGGTGGTTCATGGTGGGTAAGGGTTGATGATGGCTCAAGATGGTTCCCACTTGGTGAATGATGACTAATAATGGTGAACGATGGTTGAGAGCAATGGCTTATAATGGTCAACAATGGTGAATTGGGTTAGAGAATTATAGAGAAATCATTCCGCTAGCATGGGTGCCGATCACAAGTAAGGATGGCTGATCGTGGCCGGTAATGGTTGTGCAATAAAAAATAAACCAGGGTACACCAGCTATAGATGTGGACCGGATCTAAACCTCATCAAGGCTGGAAGAAGATCCAAAGACTATATAGTATGTTTCTTCTTGGGATGTTTACCATGGGGTGAACTGGCCCGGAGAGATCAAAGCGTAGATTTTCGTGCCACCAAATACCCCAACAACGTCTCAAAAGGGGTGATTTCTAGTAGATCCAAGCTCTGCAAACCAGTGTGCGCCCAGTGCACCGTTGGAATAAAACCGCCCATGTGGGTAACATCACGCAGCGTTGCGAAAACAAAAAGGGATGTTAGAAAGGCCGCAGCAACCAGGACCTCGGCAGTCCAAATCCAATGGCCCAGCAACACATTTGATCGCATTGGTCGCATGTTCGGCTATCCAACTGTTGCTGATTCCCAAATTTGATTTGAAACAATCAACAAATGTCTCTCTTTAAGCTTGTGAAGGCGATGATTTTGAGGAGTTTCCTGATCCTCAAGGGACCTTGAAATGGAATGATGCGTTCCTCTTTCGATCCATTAACGCTCGCTGGAGGGCAGCAAGTTCAGACAAGCTGCAGAAATTGCAAATAGCCAGAGCCCTGAGCGGAATTACTGTTGAGCGAAAATGAAACCGTGAACGGTTGGTGTTTCTCGAGCCACAGGGGACCCAAAAAAATGGCTGGTTGATTCCTATAAATAATTAATATCGGATGATTTTGGGGTACCCCTGTGACTTGAGAAACCCCCAACTGGTTCATAGAGTATCAGCAGTGATCAAAAAGGTGTAGGAGCTGGTCGCCTCTGTTCAGTCGCCCATGCGCATACACATACATGTTTTGCACCCATATGCATATATCATGTATCATAGATCATTTTGCATATGTGTATGTATGCATGCATATATCATACACATCATACACACACAGGTGTGTGTGTGTATGCATTTGCGTATGAATATGATATGTATGTATATGCAGCAATGTGTGTCTACGGTAAAGAAAACGTAACGTGCATATCTGTGTGCTCGTGCGCCCGTTGGACAGACGTACAATTTTTGCTGCTCGTGCACTCGATTGCGTCATACCTTTATTGGCAAAATGATGAAATCCCTGATGTAACCATCTTGAAATCGCAAAAAACAAACTTCACGTGTGATACTAGGCTTGCCAATACCCCATGTAACATGGCCCCTCATGATGGTCAACATCCAATCGCATCATGGTCAACCACATTGTTTGTTGACCACCGTTCAAAATCAAAGTCCCCCATGCACCGGGTGGATTGAAGATTCAGTATAAGCAACCACTTGGCATATGGAATGCATCCAAGAAAGGTTCAAACCTCAACGCCACGGCATCTGTTGATTCAAAATTCATGGCCTACGAAGGAGGAGTGGCATGTCCAAACCATGAACCTCCTATCCTCAAAGGGTCTCGTTCCCAAGGAGAACATGCCGCAGCTCACCGCGATTGAAGCCCTCATCATGATTCCTGGAGTCCGCATGCCACTATGCTGTTGCGTCCCAAGTTTCCACAAGGCTCATCATGACATGTGAATTGACTCGCAGATCCTATTTCCGAACTCCGGTGTTCAGCCGCCGGACCTCACCTCAGTCTTCTTGGTATGTCCCAGCTGGAGAAAGCTTTGTCGATTGAAGCGGTGCTTCCTGGTGGCCAAGCGGTCGCAGCCCACTGGTTTTGGGGACCTGGCTGCAAAAACATCACTGCTGAAACTGGGTTCGGCATGGTTTAGCCAATAGCTTGACCATAAAGAAGGGGTCATGGTCATGGTCCATGGTTGCTGCTTTCGTTTGGCCTGCGACAGTAAACCGTCACCGTCTGACCCAACAGTATTCTGGTGTTTACATTCAAAAATACTCACGGAATCGAGATCAACTTTCACTGCGAATATCTACCCACTTTGGATGATGCTTCACCACATTAGCTACTTACTGTTGAGTGCCATGAAGACCACTGCATTCCCAACGCCAACTGGGACTAGCCCTTCGCTGCCAACATCCAACAAAAAACGATGTCCGACGGATAGACCAACCAAGACACCAAACGAAATATTAGAAAAGAGAAACGAACACATACTTGCCGAAACATACAATGATAGGGATGCCTTTGCACCGGTAAAGTCCGGTAAAGACATGTTTCCAGTTCGACGAAGGTGATAGCTTCTACATACCATATAACAGGTCCCCCTCATACCCAACAGCCAAACGTTTTTTGCTGATTCCGTCCATACCAAATGCTGATATTTTGCATGATCTTTGCGGCCAGCCTCCCTGTAGATTCCAGGTCCCTATTAATGCCAGTGTGTCCTTCAATCCTTGATGCGAATTGGGGATGGTCATCAATGGTACCCCCACAGGATTGATTTGGAAATCATCTTCTGTTGCTTCTCCAGCACCATTGACCTCCACATCACATCCCAAGTAATGGTTGGTGCAAACCGTTTGGTATTTCCTAATTGTTGTCTAGGTCACACCCAGGTGTTCACATGCCCTTCAACAGAACAGGTACTACTTCAAGGGGCTCAGCCTGATCCCTGTGGATCTTTAATCTGAGTCGCCTGAAAGGGGACCCTACTGTTGACCACAGATTTCTCCTATGTTGATCCCTCTGACTGGAGCCCGGAGCGATGGCGAACTGCTTTCTAAACTCCAGGCTTTAACAAGTTCTTGGCAAGTGGCGACCCTAGGCACTGCATAGCATAAGATTGGTATGAGAGATGGGAGGTTCTGATGCTGTTAGCTCGCGAACATCTTGTTGAAAACCCACCATTTTGGGGGCGCAGCCGATGACGCTTCCCTGCGCTCTCTACCTCCTGTGAAAACCTAGGTGCCCCCAGTGCATGACAGCCGGACGAACACCCCTGGTTTTGAAGACCCGTCTGCCAATAGAGTCTATGCACTTCTTCTGGTTCATTCTCTGGTGGTGTCATGCTGGTAATCCCGGGACCCGACTTCCTTTCCCACTAAACCATGCAGCGATCTTGGCGGACCGGCGGACCACCATGTTTTCATCAGCCATCTCTGAACAAAACAATGTGAATCATTCAACAAAATCGAAACATAAACATCAAAATCTCAAAAAAAAACCTTTCACAACCAGCTGCACTGACCTCGCATACCACGAGGCCGGTGAAATGCCAAGGTGCCCGCCCTCCTTGGGCGTCGACCCTCCGCTGCGGCGATGGCCCAGAGTTCCCGAGCTGGTGGTGCGCCAGGGCCACCAGGGGCAGCAACTCGCCATGGCGGCAGTTCCAGTGGTTCCAATGGCGTCCACCTGCTTCCGTTGCTGAAGAGATTCGCCACTGAGATTCGTTGCCATAACTGGTACCCTGCTGGAAACAACGAATCTTGTATGCGGTGACTGCAAACTGCAGAAAGCTGTTCATTGTACATAAGATTCGTATCAGTACTGACCTGAACATGCAATTTTTGAGCTCCACAGGTTTCACAGGAACAAGTTGTTGAAAACTGATTACTTCTCTGCAATCGCGTTGGTAGAGTCCCCGGCGACCAGTGAGCAATCTCGCATTAATTCTGGTGATTGGTTAGAAGAGATTGCCAGCCAATGGATTGCGACACTGCCTCGAAAACAGGCAGTATCCCAATCCACAGAAGGGTTATTTGTGGGTGGTGTGCACACCGCTTACATGCAGGTGTCCAGTCGTTGCTGACCGTGGACCCTTCTTGGTCAATCTGAAACGAAAAATGAAGATAGTGAAGTTCTGAAACGGGCTGGCGATGTGATGACCCGACCAAAACATCTGCAGCTTCTGGCAAATTGTCCAATGTGCGGATAACAAATCTTGGTGGCAGTTTCGGTCAACCTGTGTCGACATGTTGCAGAGGCTGCAATGGCGGCTGAAGTGGTGGCGAATCACAGCAAACTGCAACCCTACAAGCCGCTTGACCCTAAAGAACCAAAAAAAATCCGTGCCCTTTCCCCAACCAGCATTTCTCCTACAGGAAATCATCAATAGTGCAATCAACAACAATATCTTACTGCTTGGGGATACAACGTTGAGAGTACCAGGAAATTGACAGGCCGGCATGGAAGTGCTACTGCAGACCTTCCAGCTTACTGTTCACTTTGGGTGGTTCGTAAACAAGACCGATTCAGGGATCCTCTGTGGTTGTTTCTGAATAGGTGGGGGTACCCCAAGGTTATGCTTGGTTTATTTCTATAAATGGTTAATACTGGATGATGTGGCGGACCCCTATCACCATATTGCTTCTATTGGGAATGATGTGCTGGAATATCTCTTTACCCCCTGCCAGAAAACTTTATTGAGTGCGCCTGCAAATCAATTTCTTTTGGGTCCAAAGCCAATAGCTTGTCTCAGCCCTGCTGGTATGGCTATGGGCTTCCAGTGGTTCATATCACAACCAGCACAGTCCACCACCACTTCTCACCGAAAAAACCAGAGCCCCCAGGGACTCCCAGGGACTAACCACTGTTTTCCCTTAAGTTTCGTTGGTTTTGATCCCCCATGAAATTGGTTGGTTGATATTGACCCATGGCCATTTTTTTGTTCCAGCACTCCGCAGTACGGAGCTGTTCCGTCGTTGCGCACGCGCTGTGTTGGAGAAGCAGCTGCGCGGTGAGAAGGAGCCAAAATCAGCTCTGCAGGCGGAAATGGCACGGTGATTCACAGACAATGACTATCAACCAAGTAATTAAGTAATTGAGTAACTAAGTAATTAAGTAATCAAGCAATTAAGTAATTAAGTAAGGAAGTAAGTAAGTAATTAAGTAAGTAAGAAATTAATTAAGTAAGTATGTAAGTACGCAAGTAAGTAAGTAAGCAAGTAAGTAAGTAATTAAGTAAGTAAGTAAGTAAGTAAGCAACTGGTAAACAAAGTGAACCAGTAGTTAACTAACTACCAAGTATGATCTATCAAGTATCCCCTATCAAGTACCATCTATAAACTATCACCCATCTTTCAGCTGATCGATTGGAAAGGCAGTTGGTTAAGCTCTCCTCGTCATCTAATGAATAGCTGCTTTCCAGCTAAGCAGTATTTCGGAAAAGGTGATCGATCTTAGAGCAAATTGTTACAGTTAACCATTCGATTACATGGCATAAGTATGGGGGCATATTGTCAACAGGAGTTGCACTGCTTGGTAAAGAAAATAATCACCTGTTCTACTTCGGTATGCATGTCACATGTCTGATAATTGCAAGCCATGAGCAGAGACTAGCTGTGGAAATCGGCTACAGGTCTTTCTCAGAAATTTCCATAGCTAGTTTGTACCAGGTACCATCACTAAACATTGCCATCATGAATCATCTTTAAACACAATCACCTTAACCCAATACATGGGAGTACGTGTTCATGAGCGGGACTTCCTTGGCGGTATGATCTCCTCTACTTACGAACCAACCACGGTCGTCACCACTGCTCATGCAATATTTCTGACCGAGAGGGCTAGCGAAGATTGAAAACTTGGGTCTCGTTCCCAAACGATGGTTAAAGTCGATGATGGTCAGCTATGGATAATGATGGTCAAGGACTGTTGATAACTGACAATAATGCTTAATACTAAATACCTATCAATATCGGTTCAACGGTTCAAAACTGTCAATAATATTTGATAATGTCATTTGTTTGTGTTTGATGCTTGAGACGCAGGGGAGTTGCAGTATCTCCGGCTGAATCACCATGCCATCTCCACAGGTAGCCTTTGATTTTTTGCAGTCTATTTCCTCGACGACTGACGTCGCTACTGGGGGCCAGTATCGTTGGCCATCCGCTGAAATGTTGCAGCGCGAAACGGCAAATGAAAGTCAGGTAGACGGTCGATAGTACGTGCTGTGATGCTCAAGGTCACTGATTACCCAACAAGGCTTCTTTGATCGCCAGTAGAATCCCTATGGTCAGTATATGGTTCCCCTATCATTAACCATTGTTTTCCCGATTATTCTTGGTGGAAATCCCCCATTAGTTGGTTGATTAATATTGATCCATAGCCATATTTTGAGCTCCCTTCTAACATCAACACCCTTCTAGAGTAAGCCCTGGGCTCAGGGTTGAAAGGACGTCAAGACGCGAGCGACGCGAATCGCCTGGTAGCTCCGAAAACCGCGCTGCAAAATGGGCCTCGTTTTCATGGCGACGATTTCAGGGGAATCAAGGCGCCCTGAGATCCAGCAACTCGAAATGATATGGCTATGGGTCAAGCAGTTAACCAACCAATAATGGAGGTTAATAACCAACAATAACAAGGAAACCAATGGTTGATATATACCGAAGTTGCTGGTTTTTTGTTGCTGGAACCAGAAAAAACCTTCCAAAAATGCCTTTTATTCTGCGTGGTGTGTTTTCGACTGCAATGGATACCAATCATTTGGCCTGTGTTTCTTTAAAGCATACTCACGAACACTTTTCGACGATTCCAGTGGTGATCATGGTGAGCTGCAACACCCAGCACTCTGCTGTCCTAACACATCAGTCGAGCACCGTGGTGGTCCGCGATGTGATGCGAAGCTCAGAAGTTTAAGCTTGCCTGGCATTCGGTGTTGGAAAGTAACCATCATATATATATATATATATCTATCTATCTATCTATCTATTTATGTATTTATCTATTTATATGTATTTATCTATTTATATGTATGTACTTAATTATTTTATTTATTTATTTATTCATTTATATATTTAAATATAGAATATCATGGAACAATCCCAGCAAGTGACCATGACTAACCATCATAGCATCCATGTGTTTGAGGCTGGAGAGCAATGAAAACAGTACTCCGAAAGAACCGGTAGCTAGAGCCGCTGCATGAGAATATCGATCAACTTGGATGGGGATCGGTGAACTAGTGTCCTCAAGTCTCAAAGACTATACTACTATCATTGTTACACAGGTTATCTTTATTACCACTAATATCACAATTTACATTTAAAAACTTGTAGAAGAACCTTTCACACCTGTGGCACCTGCCTAGCCCCTGTCAGTGGCCCACAGGTCTCCTGTTGGAAAGAATACAACAGTACATCTGTGTTCGTTTTGTCTGCAGAGTACATATGTATGTTATAGATTTTTGTTTGTATACATATGTGTATATATATATATACACACACATCTAAATATATATATATATACACATCTAAATATATATATATACATATATTTTTGTTCATCTATTCGTTCAATCTGGAATTTATTTATATATCAGTATATATATATATGTGTGTGCATACAGAATACATCATCTATATATATATACATATTTTTGTTCAAACCTCAAAAAGTTGTGTATATGTATTCACTCTTATGCAAGATTTGCTGAAGAGGTCATCGTGGTACTCCCGCTAGGCAATGATGAAACCCACTGATTTCCAATAGATAATTCAAGTGACTTAGTGGTTAGCTCAGCAATATGAATCAATGGTTGCTTTGTGACTTTGTGGTTGAGGGATAGCGGTAAACCAATGATTGACTAACGTGTTGTTGTGGGTCAAAACCCTGTCCCCCGATGTACATCCCATAAATGACCAAACTACCAATTTCTTCGATGTTTGGTCACAAGCCAAAGCCATATGTAGTGCTATATAGCCAGCTAATTAACCATCATTAACCACTAGACCATATTAGCCACTGTCCACCATCATTACACTCCAGTAAACTAACCTGAAAGCTGAAAGTGGAAAATTCTGGTAATCATGGTCGATAGCTGCTAAGTTTACCTGCAGATAGCTGGTCATTGATAGCTGGTTTACCTGTAGATATGGTGATTTCTAGCTCCCAGGTCAGCACAACGTAACCATCATCAACCACAGTATTTGGCAGTGGGTCAAAACCCTGTACCCCTGGTTCCCCTATCATTAACCATTGTTGTCCCTTGTTTTGTTGGTGGAAATCCCCTATTAGTTGGTTGGTGAACTGCTTGACCCATAGCCATACGGTGGTTTCTCAAAATAGGGGTACCCCCAAATCATCCATCTATAGTTATTTAGTAGTAGTAAACCAACCATTTTTGGGGTCCCCCATGGCTTGAGAAACCACCATTTCTGCTTGACTGCTGCTTGACTGCGCCCCCCAAGACATGTGGGGCCCACGGCCGAGCACCGCCACCCACATTCAGCAGCATCTGCTGTCCATTGGGCAGGTACCTTCCGTAGCGCGCTGGCTGGAGACCGGTGGACCAGGTGCTGGTTGGATTGGTTGCCCTATGGTAATCATAGATTGAGACAGGTAACCAATGGGTAATAGCTGGTTAATGCTTTATAATAGGGGACAACAGCCAACAACATGGGTTAAGTTGAAAATCGCCATGTTTTGAAACAGAAACCTTTGGAAACCATGAATGATTGGTGGGTTTCCCATTGCTACGTTACCAAAGGGTGATCTTCCCAAGTAAGGGCCGAAGTTTTTGCTTGCTGCTTGCATCAACCTTAGGACAAAAAATGTCAAACTATGAGAAAGCCATAGGCCGGCAGTTGCGATTGAAAGAAAACAAAACCTGAAATGAAGCATTCACTTGAAACAAAAGTTGGCTGGCGCTTTGCGGGTGCAAAAATAACAAAACTGATTATGAGCATTTGTTTGTTGCGAGCTCCTAGGCTTTTGCTTTACGGATGATCCCTACTGCAAATTACAGCCACTGAACAAAAGTGAATCCATCTGCCTGCCTAAATACTTCATTCTTCCAGAAGTGGATCAATCCCTCAACCAAAGCAATGAACCCTTCCAACCAGCTGTGGAGTGGTTAACTAAAAGTAATATCCTAGTCTTGGCTATTGGTTCTGAGTCACTCTGAAACATCAACCACCCAACCCAACCCACCCACCCAACCCAACCCACCCACCACCCAAGCAACCCAACCAGCTCCAGCCACCAGCTGCACCCCGGCAAGGTCACATGACGTTGGGCGACTTGGCCAAGTTCTCCGCGATGTCCTTGGCCGTGTCGATGCGGCGCACCTGGAACGCAGCTGGCGCAGCGCCGGCCAACTGGTGGTTAATAAGTTGATGGCTAAGTTGATGGTTTGCTAAGGCTTATGATCTATAAGGCTTATGATGATTAGTGATCCTTAGCATGGTTTGGAAGTTGAATCATGATGGTTTGCAAGGTATGGTGACCAAGCAAAGTTGAATTGCCAACAATTGATCATGGAAAAATGGCGATGATGAGTGATGAGTGATGGTTACGCATGGTTTCATGGTCATGAAAATAATCTACATGGTAATTCGTAATGTCAGTGATGGCTGTAATGATTGAAGACATTTATGGTTACATCATGAGTATCAGTCACGACTGATGATGATGATGATAGTTTATCATGGTTTGTCGTGGTTAGTAATGATTAATGATGATTGATGAACAATGATTTATTTTGATTGACAAAGTTTCATGATGCTTCATTATGGTACATAGTGTTTGATGGCCAATTGATGGTTCAGAATGGCACATAACGGTTGGTGACGGTTCATGACCGTTCATGGTGCTTAATCATGGCTGATTTAGTCTGCATTCAGTGATTGATAAGATTGCTACTTACTTGATGGTAATGCGTTATAACTATCCATGTAATGGCTAATACTGTCGGCGGTTTACCACCTGCGAAATACCTTTTGTGTATCTATAATCCTGGGCAAGGCTTGGCTGCCGCTATTTGGCTTATTTCTAAGTGCTAACGTACTGGTTTTGAAGCCTGGTTCAAACCATGTGCTGGAACTGGAACAGCTATCCTACATACAACCATAGTCATAATCTGATAGCTGCTGGGATGGACCACTGAGTGATGGAAGATATGAACCGCTTGGCGCTTGGAGTAAGCGCGATTGTATTTATGTCATCCCATCACCCATCAGATGGTTTGGCCAACTGGACTTTACACCTATCTGAGGCAAAAGCGTGTGCTTCTGCGCGCATAGGTGTGCATGTGCATGTATATGCATGTGCACAGATAGATAGGTAGATAGATAGATAGGCAGACAGATAGATAGATGGAGGGATGAACAAACAAATAGATAGACGCACAGAGAGGCAGATAGATAGATAGATAGATAGATAGATAGATAGATAGATAGATAGATAGATAGATAGATAGGTAGATCTGCATCTCTTTTGCCTCACCAGCCACTACTGCTCGGTTCCATTGGGCCATGGCCGTGCTGTAAGGAACAGGCTTGGGAGTACCTTGTGAGCCCAGCAGTACCGCCAACAAACCTTCACACTGACGCAATAACACTCACAGTTATGATCATAAGCCACCAAAATCACCAAACAGATCCAAATGGCCTGTTCTTGGTCATTCTCCTTGTGCTGCTGTTCCGATGGCAAGGCTTATCGTACCCCGCTGATCCATCAAGGAACCCCACTTCGACTCTTCGGCACCACCACAACCGGAGCCCGCCTCAATGAGGCCGGAGCCATGTTCTTTCAATGCCTGGAAGGAGTGAGGTGTCTCCGTGATCAGCGACGTTGTCAGGGTAGACATCCAGCTATGCCTAACTCCGCTACTTGGAGGTGCATCCCCACTGATGACTGGTAACATTCATCGTGGGTATAAGGGTTAGTTCAGCCACCTCATAGGGTCCTTTCCTTTGGTCCCAGGGAACGAACCCCAACTCCACAGGTACGGCTACAGCGACGCACCTGCGAAATCATCTTGGCTGCTTCTGCTTCACCCTCTGATCGGATCACCTGAGGCAGGCTACGGTTGTTCCAAGGCACAAAACGCAGCCATGAGTGCAAGCATGTCTTGGTGTGGAAGCTACCAGCCAAGACTGTTGAGAATTTCTGAAGTAATGCTTTGAACTTACTGCTGAAAAATCAGTTTTCGCAGCTTCTGCATGCGCACCGAAATTCCTCCACAGGGACATGCATGAACAAACCCGTGATTGAAGACGAAGTGTTTCCATCTTTTGCCATCACAGTGTGACTGGGACTGCCCACTGTGGCTTGTCTTTCCTGCTCGGCCTGCGCTGCGTAGGGGAGCAAACACAAGGATCTGTACATCTTGGGGTCGAGTGTTTGCTATGCGTGACACTTGCTGTGGATCTGAGTATGCATCTCACTACCTGCTATGCATGATACAAATGTCCGTTTGTGTGTGTGTGTGTCTGTGTGTGTGTGTGTTTGTGAGGGCGTGGCTGGTCAACCTCAACGATTCTCAAAATTACCTGAACAAAAGTTGAGAACCCCAAAGTGGTTCCCATCTGAGTTCTAGACCATGGTTAACCACTGTTGACCATTGTTAACCAATGTTAGAAACCAATATTGTCAACCATTACTATCAATGGGTTACATAAACCACTATCAATCATTATTAACCATTACTAGCCAATATCATCCATTCTTGACCACTATGAACCGCTATTCGCCAATATCATCCAATATCATCCATTATTAACCACCAAGTTTAGACCACCTGCTCGGCGGTCTTCCAACAAAAACTCCACCGAGCCGTCCGCACCTTCTCCACGATGAACTTTTGTCTCTCGGCGTCCTGTTGGGCCACCTGAGCGGCAGCTTACAGCTCGACCCAAGGTACGCGGTCCATCGATGCGAAGGCCTATGGAGGGTGTCCTGTGCTACATGGAGGTCTGGTGGCGCCAAGCATTCCAAGCTGCATGTGGGTGATTCCAAGCTGATGATAGCTGGCTATGGGTCAGTTCACCCCTAGTTTTTTCTGGTTCTCCCAATCTTAACCAACTCGTTTTCCCTATGAAATTGTTGGTGAACTTATCCCTCATAAGCTTGGTGAACTGCTTGACCCAGTTCGCCAAAAAGTTGGTCATTATCCCGTATGATTGGTAGTTATCATAACCACTATTGGTTGGTTGATATTGACCCATGGCTGGTTCACTGCTTGCCCCAGCTCGCCAGCTTGCCAAAATCTTCGCCAGGTCAGTGGCCCTGTCGTCAGAGTGGCACCTGCTTGTCCTCGATGGCTCGGGCGAAGTCCTGTGCTCGCTTGCGGAGGTGTGGCTGCGGGTTCTCACACAACGGGGGACTCACAATGGGGGACCCTCCCAAAAATGGTGGGTTTAGTACCATTTATGGTGAATAAACCTGATTTATTACCATAAATGGTGAATCAACCACTGGATGGGAATCTCCAAACAGGCAAAGGGGTCACTGGATTCATGGCAACTCCGATTGATTGAGTGCAATGATTTCAACTACTGGATGATTTCGGGGTACCCCTATTTTGAAAAATACCCATATAGAAATGATGCAAAACAACACTTCAACAACAAGAAAAGAAGAGGAAGACCGAGAGCAAGCACGGATTCATGAAATGGGGTAGAGCTATGTTGCCAACTACCATAAATTCTGTATGATGGCAACTAGATCTTGAGTAATGTAGCGTAATGTAGCTTTCTTTCAGCATGAGTTTAACCGTGATGGATCAGAACACTCCATCGCCGTCATGACGATTGAAAAAAGACACGAGCACATTAACCACGTTAGATCAACCAATCAACCAAGCAGACAAATCGAAGCTGATCAATGAAACCAACCAACCAACCCACCAACCAAACAACCAACCAACCAGGTTTATCCCACAATGGACCAAATAGGTTGACTATGAGTCATCGTAGTTTAGCAGTTTCGAGTCGCTGTGGAACTTGTGGATCCGTTCTACTTCTGGGTTGAACAGTGATCATCATCCTAGCCACCAGCAGCTATCCAAGTACTCCTTCAGTAGCTTCCGCACCTTGAAATGTGTGGTTGAAACACATCTTCGAAGTCAACCTTGACGATATCCACACCGAATCCCCCTGGTCATTCTACGAGTTGTTGCCTTACCCTCGATGGCCACTTGGAAAAAACAATGCATTCAGGTGCCAGCTTCGCTGTCGGGCTTCTCGTAGCAAAAAACGAGATTTCGGCCCAAATATACGGCCAAACATGAACCTCTGCACTCACATCCCACCACATCTGTGCTTTCATCCTAGGAAACATAAGACACCCACTGTTAGGGGCACTGGTCCCTGCTCGGAGCCCCGGTCCTTGCCATAGGTGAGGTGTGTGATGGCAATATCATCCTGGGCAACTTAAAGCTGCTCGCAGGATGCATAGAAGTTCAGTTGTGGTGTTCATCATCATCATCATCATCATCATCATCATCATCATCATCATCATCATCATCACCATCATCATCATCATCAGCAGCAGCAGCAGCAGCAACAAAAAGCAACCGCTACCTTGCAGCAGTTAGGGCGATGTCGTACATGTGCAAAACGTGAGAATGCGCGTCTTAATATATCCGGATAGATCATGCTGCCTACAACATAGAAGTACCACATATATCAAATAACAGTGAATTCTCCACAATGTAGCAGTCCACATTGCGGCATGTAGACTTGAACATCAGAACCACATGTCTTTTGAAACCTTTCCTGTCTCGTGGGAACAACATTGACCCACAGACCTGGAGATTCTATGAGGCTGCACTCATCAAATAGAAAGACCTCTATCAACCATAAATAGACCATTGTCAAACACCATTTCACCCGGTTCTAACCACTATTCGCTGATTTATTCGAAAAAATCATTGTCAAACACCATTTCACCTGGTTTTAGCCACTATTCACCTGGTTATAACCACTATTCACTCCTAGTGACCCCTGGTGAAACTCATTTCTGATCGCCGAGCACGAGACCATCAGGATGTTGAACTGATTTGCTCGCGCCACGATGGCCTCCCAGGCGACTCTGGGGACATGGATCTTGCGCATTGTCTGTATGTATACAGTTCTGACATAAATATGGATATATATATATATATATATGTATGTATATGCAAATATGAATATATGCAAATATATATATATATATATTTATATATGCAAATATAAATATATATATATATGTATATGCAAATATGAATATATGCAAATTTATGTATATATACATGCAAATATATATATATATATGCAAATATATATATTTATATATATATATTTATATATATATTTATATATGCAAATAAATATAAATAGATATATAAATATATATATATATATTTATACATTTATATTTATTTATGTATCTATCTATTTATTTATTCATGTATTTATGTATTTATTTACTTATGTGTCGATTTATGTATCTATTTGTTCTATTTATGCATGTATTTAATTATTTATTGATTCATTCATTCATTTATTTATTTACATTTTTTTACTTTTATACATATATATACATGTAAATATATATATATATACATATGTACTTACCATTTAAAGACAAACCTATATGTATTCAGTTTTACTGCTTGTATACATTTATTTCTGCACGAGTGCTTAGGTATATGCAAAAATATGTGTAATGAGTCTTTCTTTATATGCATATGTGCATGTCTGTGTGTGTGTGTGTCTGTGTGTGTGTGCGTGCGTGATTGTGGGTGTGTGCATGTGTGTGTGCCCATAATTCAACGAACATCAATCGCAAGATTGTAAGTTGTGGACGCGATTCACGCAATGCTGTTCTTATCTTTGTAGGTTGGAAAATTAGAAAGACTTTTTGCCGTCCCCAAATCTATTGCTCCCTAATGTACAGATTCCATAAATCCACCTACTGCCCTTGCTGGGATATGTATGTAAATATTTAAATATAATATATATATATATATGTATATAGAAATCTAAAAAGACATATACATATGTAAACCAAACTTGATTTCTATTCATATCATCAGTTCAAAGTATTTCAAATATTCTGTTTGTATAGAAATCGTTCACATTCATTCATATATTCTAACTGACCAAAACAAGTCATGTGTAGACTATACTTGGTTATGTTGCCTTTATCCGGAAGGTGCCTCAAGCCTTTCGACCAACCACGGCGTTTGACCCACGCCCGTGAGCCGGGTGTGAAGCCTCGCGGATTTCTCTAGAGACCTGGCTGCCCCAGGCAAGAGCCACCACTCAAAGTTCTGGTGTAGCCTCGTTAAGGTGGTCAGTTGGAATGTTGAAATCTTCACCTGCCCAATCTTAGGATGAAATGCAGTTGATTGAATCTACTACTTGTGGATAGGTGAAATTCAGTTGATTGAATCTCAGTGAATTACTTGTGGATTCTCAGAGATGATGAAATTCAGCTGATTACTTGATTGCATCTGGATTCTCAGAAATGAAGACAGGCTCACCTGCCAGGGGGCTTCAGATCACTAGGTTGAGAGTACCAGGATTGCCAGTCAACCCTGGTTATGATTTCTCCGCTCAGTTCTTTCTGGCTCGGCTCCGACCACCCTTTTTCTGACATCAACAGCACGTCTTGTGCGATGACCCATCCATCGTTCAACAGTTGAGCAAACTGGAAGATGCCTGGTCAGTCTGACTACACTGTTCAAGCAACAGGGCCAGCTCAACTGTGAACACTGGAGCTCTGTCGGGCACCCGCAACGGCGGGGCACAACGAGTGAAAAACGTGGAAGTGCAAAGGCTTTGGCAATTTGGCAATGCCAAATCCATGTTGTGCTGCACTTTCACAACTGCTTATGCAATCAGCACTTTTAGAGGTATGGAAATGCTGTGGCAGTGCGAAATTTTGCTAGGATGAAGATGGGTGACAAAAGTGCTACCGGCATCATCATCAACCAGTATCACCCATCATGATTGACCCATAACCCCTATGTTGTTGGCAGTATTCCCTCAATTTACCACCGATTAACCATTGGCCAACCATCATCAACCACCATCTTTAAACGCAACATGGTTGCCCGATGCTAACCGCTCATCGGAACTTGGCTACGCGGAAAGCGCTTCGAGGACGAGGAAGTGACCTGTGACCAACGATGCAAGGATTTCGGCGGCACAGCACCTATTCAGCGCCTCAGACACACCGATATATGTATCAGCATGTTGGTATTGGCATAACGTCTATTCACATTTGGTATATCTGTTTATCTGTTGCAGATATACAAATCAGAAATCTTTGGATGCATGTCCACACATCTGCAAAAAAATTGTATACATACTTGTTTTGCTTTTCCTTTCATGTATGAATACTTACGTGCGGAATATATACAAACAAATATTTTGAATCATAGACAATCATAACATGTATATACAAAAAGTGTACGCATACATACATCCGTAAATACCTGTAAATCGCTCAATTCCCGCACTTTGAACCTCTACCAACACCACCGTCATCCCACCCTGGAAATAACCCGTATTGAGGAGTACAAAGATGCAGATTTGCGCCGACAAGAACTGACACTCGTTTTTGCATCCCTGTTAGATTTAATGCCAACTCCAACAACTAACTGGTATACTCGTATCCAAGACTAGGAGCACCTATACCTGTATTATCCTATACAGCTTCCCTGTGTAAAACCTATAACCTGTATCCGGACTGCCGTTCAGTGTATCCCTATTGCACTGGCGATTCTAGTAATGGTCCCGGCGGCTGAAGCCACGGCATTTCCATGGGAAGCATCGCCCACCGAGCCATGATCAACGATCACCAGTCATTGCTGTGAAGCCGCTGGTTGTTACCCCATGCCGTGAACCAATCAACCCACTCACAGCATTTCGATCATAACTAAGCAACTAATGGAGGACAATCACCAACAATAATAGCTGGTTAATGGTTCAAAATAGGGGATCATAACTAACAATGATTTTTCACGTAATAATCAACCACACCTGATTCACCAAGATATTGACTAATGTGAATAGTTGGTACATCCCCTGTTGGCGATCATGCACGATTGTCGATCATGAACTGTGCTGATATTGCATTAGGTTCAGGATTAGCCGTTGCTACCCATTAAACATTGTGCATTGATTGTGAACATCATGAAATTCCTTGTTTAACCCAATTGCAATGTGTTTATCTAACCACTGAAAAAAATTGAACTATGTCTAATAGTCGATATGATATTTTGATTACCACTATTCAACCATTATCCATCACCATCCATCAACCACTAACCACCACCATGATGACCATGCTAAACCCTTACTACCTACCACCTGACTAGCGAAAAACTACCATTGACACCACTATTACCTGCCATCTACCACTAGTCAATTGAACCACCAACAAGTAATGGTCATTTACCTACCACCAATTCATTCAACTACCACTCATTAATGGTCATTAACTACCACGAATGCCTACCATCCACCACCATTGAACCCTTAAGCATGGCTCACCATGGCAGGCTCACCACGGCAGGTCGCGCCGGGTCGCGCTGCGGGTCGCGCCTCGCACCGCGTTTGGCGCCCAACTTCTCCACGGCTCCCGGCAAAGCACGCAGGAAAGCGGCCTGGACAGCGCTACGGCACTGAGGAGAGATATAGACATGGAGATTGAGATATTTCAACATAGACAGTATATATATACATAAATATAAATATAAATATAAATATAAATGTAGATATAAATATAAAAATTAATATATATATATAGATAGATAGATAATATGTACATACACCTATTGATCTATTTATGTATGTGTGGAATTCTATCATCATCATCATCATCATCATCATCATCATCATCATCATCATCATCATCACCATCATCATCCTCATCATCACCATCACCATCATCACCACCACCAGCATCATCATTATCCACCAGCCATCACCATCCAACGCTTCTTTTGTGATTCACCACCCTGACCCCCGCATCATCGCCACCTCCATGTCCAGCAATCTCAGGCTCTGCAACGACGCCGCTGCAGCCACGCGGTCCTCCGCACCCAACACAGGCGGATTCCGCTGCGGCGCTGCTGCCTGGTCACAGGTGGTGAGCGGTGAGTAATGGTGGGTAATAGTGTCAGTCATTCACCATGTTTATGGTGAATCATGGTGGGGAAGGGTTAGTGATGAATGGTTAATTTGTGGTTGCTATGATTACTAATGATTACTAATCAGTACTGGTCAATGATACCTCATGATGACAAATGATGAATGCAGCGTGCGCCCTAATTGTAGGGAACTAGGTGGTTGCGGGAGGAGTTCAGGATGCCATGAACTCTCTGTGGTACGGGGCTGGGAGGTCATTCTTGCAGATCCTATGTTCTTAAAGCTTCTCTGAAAAGAATTCTTTTTGAGAAAGATTGGCTTTAAGAACACCTCATCTTTGAGCCATCTCTTTCCATCAGCCTTTGTGTGGCCTCATCTTGGGCTGCTTATAGTCCATGAGAAACTGACCAATGCGTCGCGAGGGCGACCTGCTGACCACACCCAGTGCGCCCAGGGCGGATCCCCAGTGCCTTCGGCACCGGCTCCACGCGTCGCACCGCTTGCGACCGGAGATACGGCGAGCGAGGCCGCGTCTCCGTCCGCAACGGCCGCGAGGTCGATGGCCGCGGCGTGGCACTCAGCAGTTGTTTCAGTTCCTGGGGCAGCGAGGAGCAGCAAGGTGAACATGAAGCACTTGAGGTTGAAAAAAATACTCGACTACTACATACTAAACTTTATGTTGATTTTTTTTCCATGAAGCACTGCTTCCACTTTTGGGAGCACAACTTCGCTGCAGCCAGCTGTTCCCTGCCCACTTTTACGGTGTTTCTTTCCAGTGGCCAACGACATCACAGGCGTCATCAAGCACTGCCACTGCCCTGGCTCCCCAGCAGCTCCTGACACCGAAAGAGGTTGTTCAGTTCCAACATCACCCGCCGTCGGTGCAGGTCATTGTGGATGCCCATCACGGGCAAGTCCTTGACTCGGAGGTGCGCAACCAAGTCATCTTGGAGGGAAGCCAAGTAGAGGTGGTTTTATATCTATCTATCTATCTATCTATCCATCCATCTATCTATCTATCTATCTATCCATCCATCTATCTATCTATCTATCTATCCATCCATCTATCTATCTATCTATCTATCTATCCATCGACTTACCTATACAACCCTGGTTGAGAATTTGCATTTTTTGTTATAGTGCGAGTTATACATTGTGCAACATGTACACACAGTTATACATTGTCAACGATTCTGGCATGGTTCCATATAATATGGTCGCGTGTGGCTGTTGACCTACCGACTGGTGCGCCTAAGACAGGGAAATGCCAATTTTGGTCGTCTCATTCACGCACATGTTTGAACCACAAGCACACCAACGTCTGTACCAACATTGCAAGCGCCCAAACCCGGAAGATTTTGAACTAGCAATAGACCATTGGACGAAGATGTGGTCTACAAGCGAGCATCCCAAAATCAATAGAATATGCTGTGTTCAGATGTTCATCCCTACCCAACTTTAAACATATGTGCTCTCGAACCATCCTGATATAGGGTAAAATGGGCAATCTGACCAGAAATGAGCAGCAGCGCCCCCCTCGTGTCTCCAAATAACAAGCCTTCGTCGGACACAAGCTACTGGTGGTTGGACGCCCATTTCATGGTCAACTTCGTAACATCATGGGTGTCATCCTGTCGGCCATCCTCCGTCTGCAGGTCTCTTGCCGCTAAGCCATTGATGAAGTGATCCTGCAGCACAATTTTGCCCTCGCAACGGTTGAAAGCTGCAGGAAAGAAGTCAACAGTGAAAAAAAACTGTAGTTCTGTACAGCCATGAGCCCTGGTCCATATTTGCCGAAAGCTTCTGTACCGGCCTTTGATTCCCCCATTCAATTCATGAAACTGTGGTCACTTCAAATCCAGCTCTTCGCCAGTTTGTCATATCCCAGCTGCTGCTGACATGTGTAGCCACGCATGGATGGATGGCCATATGTATATAGTATCGGTTTGTCATATGAAGACATGTTGGTCCAGGAACATCTGTTGGTCACCAGAAGTTGATACTTCGCCAACACGAAAACCTGTCAGCTTTTGTTGGCCACCAGGAGTACCACTGTGCATAGACACACCACCATTTCAACGGCTCACTGTGAACGAACCTTTTTTGTGAATGAATGTCATGCATACTACTTCATCCTGCTTCGTAATGCTTGGAAAGGCTACAAAATAGATTCATCCTGGAACCATGTACAATACCCAAGTCCCACACATCGTGGATATCACCAGCAAACTACGCCGAAATCAGTGGGTTATGGCAGTACACGCAAGTTCGTGGCAAATAGGATCATATACAAGGCAACCTCACAGTGGGTAGGCAAGACCGATCCAACCCGCACAAAGTCGGCAGAGGGTTGCGGGAGCAAAATGAAAATCGGCACGCACGCTAGCCACAAAAAGACAGCAAACAAACACTCCATGATCTTGATGTAACGGTACCATTGCGTTGTGCAAAGCACTTCATGTTACAAAGCACTGCGCCACGGAAAAGTGATCCCAAGGCCCAGGGGGTCCTGCACCGATGCAAAGACTACGACTTGCAGAACGAGTTTTTCGAGAGCCCTCCTCATAACGAAATGCCATGCTTGCCACCTGAAAGGAAGCTTTTCCAGCCCGATGACTTCGAGCGACCCTTGCGATGGTTTTGCATCCCAAAAACCAGAACAGTTTTGCGTTGATTTGCTCAATCCCCAGTTTCCCTAGCTTCTACGAAGGACAAACGTCACATTTTCCTGGCACCTGCCACACAAAAAAATGTACACAGCTCCCACAGGCGAAAACGCAACAGGTCACTAGAGGCCCTGTTTTGTTCCGCTGAAAGGTGACTCTTTTCAGCCGAGCACACCCTCTCTCCAACCGCACCCTCTATCCGACCTCAACTGTTAGAACCACACTGTTTGGAGATCATGTCCTTTTTACTACTGAGAACTCCCTACCCTCCCGAAAACAACTGCCTGACAAAATACCATCCAGCAAACAAAGGCAGAACATCAAGGAAAAAAACACTCGGCAAAATCAAAACGGTTAAAAACTTAAAAAGTCGTCCACAGATTGGTTGGTGATTTCTGTGGCACTTCTCCTTGAGCTATGGATGTTGCATGTTAACCTGGTTGTCGATGTTGCATCGGATCATTCCCGGCGGCTCCTGAAAGGCCCGAACGATGAAGGGCGGCAAGCCACGACACTCCAACCACTGGGCGACCTCTGATTCATTCCAGTGCCTGGAGAGGAGAACGAAACTCCAAGTGGTCGCAGAGCTGCAAGGGCAGAAGTTGCTCTGCAATCCGTACAATCGATCAAAAATATATATTCTTACATTGTGAAAAAGCTACTTACATTGTGCAACTATAAGAGACAGTGGTGAAAATTTTGAGTTTGGACGGCAGTACTGATGGTGATGTCATGTGCATGTGCGCATGTACGTGTGCATATTGTTTCGGAAAGAG